>BQKN01064161.1:65379-84330 GCA_022839385.1 Asparagus kiusianus
GTGTTGCGATTGGAGCAACTTTGTGGACTTATCATCCTATTGAAGAGGATTGATAAGTGGATTGTCAGAGGTGTTTGATATTAATGTGACAAGATTTGTACTTGTGACTTGCACAAGATTTTAGGAATTAGCGTCTCGCTGGGAAAACTTGTTAGGTGAGTTTATCATCAGAAGCGATAAGTTTTGATACTTGTAATTTGAATAAGATTTTGAAGACTTAGTGTCTTGCTGGGGAAGGTTGCGATTTGGATAATTTTGAGGACCTATCATCCTATTAACAAGGATTGATAAGTTGATTATCAGAGGTGCATTGTTAATGTGACAAATTAGGAGTGATGCGAGCTGCATTCATACTCTGCGGGGGTGATGATCGTCAAAAGTGTAATGTTAACTCGACGATGTGAAAGATTCATTACTCTTAATCCAATAGATTCTAAGTAACCAACCCCCAGTCTTGATTAAGACTTAGCAGGGGAATAAAAAGAGGTAGACAAGACACATCGCCTAGTGAAGAACTATCCATGAAGTCGGAATAGAGGCACATCACCTGGTAGGCCATTATCTGATGAGTTTGACTATCAGAGGTAACTGTTAACGTGATAGTTTTGTAGACCTGCCATCCTATTGAAGAAGATTGGCAAGTTGATGGACTATCAGAGGTAATTGTTAACGTGATAGTTTTATGAACCTACCATCCTATTGAAGAGGATTGGCAGGAGAATTTAGAGGAAACGGACTATCAGATGTGATCATTAACGTGATAGTTTTTTATGGACCCGCCATCCTACTTGAAGAGGATTAGTGGGGGAACTTGGAAGAAAACAGACTATCAGAGGTGATCATTAACGTGATAGTTTTGGTAGACTTCGTGGTTGACAGAGGTATTCTATTGAACATGACAACTTAGAAAATTTATTATTTATAATCCAATAAACTACAAATAAACCAACCCCCAGTCTTGAACAAGTACAGGGGGAAAAAGGGTAGACAATGCACATCGCCTAGTGGGCCACTATCTAACGAGTTTGACTATCAGAGGTAACTGTTAACGTGATAGTTGTTGGACCCGCTATCCTACTGAAAAGGATTAGCTTCAGCGGTCGTAGTATCTTCCCCTTCTGACTGAGAAGATTGGGCTTGGTCCGATTGCTCAAGTTGATCCTGCCTACTTTTTTCTTCAGCTTTGATCCTGACAATAATCTTTTGAGCCTGTTCGCCTTAAGAGATTATCACTGATTACTTCTCCAAATGGGCTAAAGTGGTTCCACTTAGAGAGATCAAGATATCTCATTGTGGTTAAATTCTTAAAGCTCCATGTGATTAATCTATTTGGTATCCCTTGAAGGATTGTCCATGATAATGGTTCGTAGTTCATTAGTTGAATGTTCTTTAGATTTTGCAATAAGTTCATAATTTAAGATATGGCTTCTACACCATACAATCCAACTGCTAATATTCTAGCTAAAGTTTTCAACAAAATCATCATCAAACTTTTGAAGACATTCATCTTCTCTAACAAATGAGATTAGGATGAGAAACTCAAAGAGTGTTTATGGGCTTATGGAACAATAACCTGCACTACCACTAGCTCCATGCCTTATTCCTTGGTCTATGGATGTGAGGCCACGATCCCTCTGAAAATTAAGATACTATCATTGAGAATCACTCTAATTGAGAAATTGATGACTGATGAACATTATCAAAAGCGGCTCCAAGAGCTGGAGGTGCTAGATGAATTGAAACTTCAGGCTCATCAATGAATCGAGATTTATCAATCACGAACCTCAACTGTTCGTCGACCCATGGTCATGACACATAAGACTAAGGGAAAATTTCACCCACATGGGAAGGACCATTTATAGTAAAGATAGTCAACTGGAATGGAACATATCTTCTAATTGACAATAATAGTAATAGGCTCATGGCACCAATCAACGAAAAATTTCTCAAGAAATATTAGCCTTGATCACATCCAATTTCATCTCCTCATAGATATTTTGATCTCTAGTCACGTTAAACTTCCACCTCTGATCATAAATATGGATCATCTTGATCTCAAGTTCTAATTAAAATCCTCATTGAATCATCAAGTTAACACCATACCTCTGTTTGACTTCAAATATATTACCACTGTCATGTAAACACTATACCTCTACACGATTTCCACTCTAATGATCTGACCGGTTAACATTTTATCTCTACCGGACCATTTCATCGACCGGTTGACATTGCACCTCTATCGACATATCGTTTCGGATTTAACTAATTAACATCACACTTTTGTCAATCCATCCTTCCTAAAAATCTATTAGTTAACATTACACTTTCTTTGATTTTCTACCGTTAAGTTAACATTATACTTCCAAACAGTAGTTGTCCTTTAGACTCCCTCAAAACTGACCGATTAAAATTACACCTTTGTTGGTCATTATATTTGGCATGTTAACAGTACACCTCTGTCAAATACCCTAATTCTATTATGTTAACACTATACCTCTAAATAGTACTAACTTAATCAAACTTAATACATTAACCTTACACCTCTATCAGTTTGTCTTTATTATTTTTCCTCCCTAGCTAGGATATCAATACGATACGTTAACATTACACCTCTATCAAATACATATATCAAGAAAGGGCAAAAGATTTTTTTATTAAAAGAGCTAATCCATTACAAAATTTCTAAAAGGAATGATGATAAAAAGTGTGTATTTGTGCAATACATTTAGTTGTCTTAGAATCCCTAGCTTCATGAGCATTCTTTTGAGCTCTTCCCTCAGAACCTGGGGTCAATGCGAGCAGCTTGAGTTCTAACAGCCTCCAGCCTTGCCGTCTTAGCATTAAATTTAGTAGCTTTCATGTCCCATTCCTTAGCCAACTCAGACGACTTGAGCTCGAGTTCATCCTTCTGCTATTGAGTGGCTTCCAATTGAGCTTGAGCTGCAGCAATGATCATCTTAGCTTTAGTAATGGTGGCTTCCTTCTCCTGAATGGCATTGTGAAGCTCTGCCTATTTACCATCAACCGATGCAAGGCTATCATTAAATTCTTGAAGCCACTCTTTGATTCGCTCCATCTTCTTGCGAGTAGACTCTTTAACCTCATGGTATTTCACGAAGAGATGATAGAATTCAAGCTCAGTAATGCCATCAATATTAGCTGCATGAAGCCGTTACAACTTTTGAAACTAAAACTCAACCTCGTTGATAATTTTCATGAATAGTTCAGTACGCACAGGCCCTACAATCGACGCTAAAAAGTTGAGTTTATTTTTAACAAAGCAAGAGTACGAGCAGATAAACCTTTCCGCATAGTCAGAGCAGATCAACGCTTTAGTTGAATAGCTTCATTAAGATCTCACTCAAAATCTAAATCTCTAACTTGATTAAGTCATCTGAGTCATGAGATTGAAGAATTTCCATATAACTTGAAGAATTCGGTTCTACAGAGATCACCAATACATTTTTAGTTGTCAAAAAAGTTGACGGTAGGACTAACATTTTTCACCACCGAATAAGAGGAATGGTGCATGTGTGGCCAACACACTAGAAATGTCTACCACGGTAGAAACTACAGATGTCACTTGGGCTGGTGGGGCGATGGTTCTCACAACTAACATTATGGTCATCGGTACATGCATCAGTGCAACTCAATACTAGTGGTTACATTCTCTGGCTCATCAGATGCATCTGTTAATTTAAATAGATCATCTTCAAACTGAGGTCCAGGACTTGGTGGTGTTACCCTTCTGATTTCTATAAGGATTGGAGAGATCGATGTATCTTCATCTTCATCAAGTGATTTGGGAATAACCAATCTTTTTTGTGCTGTTAAAATAGATGTAGGTGTAGGACTGGCTGCTATATCGACAGACAATCAACTCACATTCTAAGGCACTAGAAATGTCATCAAAATCAGTCACCATTTCAAACTCACCACCAACGGGAATAGATATAGGAGCCCCTTCATCCATAGTTTCGAACCTAGTCCTTCATCGGCTGAAGAAATAGATAAAGTGTCAATTACCAAAGCATAGAAGCTACATGATACTGGCTAGAAAAAAGTACACCTACCATATAATAGGAGCTACCAACATCCCATTCAACACCTACATCGTCATGCTCGATAAGATAGGAATTGGTGTTGGCTCCATAACTCAACTTTGTCTTCATCATTCGGGTCCTCTTGATTAAGAAGGATGGACACTTTACCTATATATGAGAAACACACATTAACGGAATGCGCTTCAGACAATTTGATATAAAGATATAAGTATAACTCACCTGAAGGTTTAGCTCTAGTTTCATGTGCTAAAATCATAGGAAATTCATCTCTAGTCCTCATAGAGCCTCCGAGTATAGGGTCAAGATATGAAGATGCCAAATGCTATTTCTTTAAAGGTTGTTGTGGGAGATGAGCTTGCAATGACCTCTTTCCCTTATTCCCTCATCCTCTGTCTAGTGCTCCTTGGTGAACCACAGATTCAGACGGTTCCCGAATGCTCACCCAATCATCCTCTAAGGTGTAGCTTGTCTACTCGGTGTCTCCTAGGCTTCAAATTTTGGTGTGCCTTTTGCTAGAAAGCCTAAAACTCTAGGAGCTCTACTCCTTGAACCTTTATTAGACAGCTCTCTATATCTTTGGGTGATCTATCGTAAACCGGTTTTATTCACATGAAAGTTGGGATTAGGAACAATCACTCTACAATACCACTTGCAAAACCCTAACATCATGTAGCAGTTAGGGATGTGATGTGAAAGTGTGAATCTAGTCTCTGTAGCACCATGGCAAAGTAGCACTAAGCGCATGCATTGTCTACTAGGCTCCCCTTGCGCAACTATACTAGATTCAGATTCCTGACGAAAGGCTGGTCTTATCCAAATTGACAAGCAAAGCGGTATGGTAAGTACGAATTAATGTAACACTCAGTCTTGTTCAACTTAACAATGACATGACCTGGCCTAATGTTGACCAACCAATTGAACACCCGCTAGATCGGCAAGTAAACCCTCTAGAACTTGCACCATCTTCAAATTCATCGCCAGGGGTTTGTGCCATCAATCTTAGAAAACAACAATAAAGGCAATATTGATCCTTGTTCTGAAGAGTCAGATGAATTCCCGTGAGATATTTAACATTCAACTTTTAGTGCTCATACCTCTAAAGAAATGAGATGCCATCTCTACTTGGTGTAGAAGATGACATCATTGAAGAACAATGTAAAGTATACCATATCACTAGATATGTATATGGTAAGCATGCTCTAGGGTTCGGGACTCAATCCCTTACACTGTTATCTTCTTGGTTCAAGTATTTGGTGGCAAATTCCCTCAATCCATGATGTATACAACTAACTATTGCTAGAAGAAGGGCCAAGTTATATCTAGCAGTAAGCAGCATAGCAAGGAATAACACCTTAATGGAGATATGTTCTTTCTATTGCGATGACACAACATATCCTTTCAACTAGATCAAAAAGGAACACTGCAAGTGGAGGTAACTCAGATATCAGCTCCTTTGTTTGGTGATGAAAACTCTCAAATATGTCACTCGCATGGAACCCACGTTCGTCTTATTTAGCAGTTTGAAGCACTCGACCCTCATTGAATATTCAGGTCCTAACTTCAGTTTCTGTTATCCAGACAAACCGAGTAGACATTCCCCTTCTTGCTAACATCAGGAAATAAATATTCAGGCCAAAGGACGGAGCAATGGCAGATTCATGTCTAGGGTTTGTGATGACACTTTGATAGATAAGGAAGTTGCAGACTAATTTTGTAAATGCCTCTGCAACATGAGCAGTCTCTTTGTTAGTGTTCGACTTTACATTAGTTGGAAAGAACTCTACATGAGGGTGGTCTCTCATTAGCAGTCATGACAATTCGAACATTTCATGCAAAGCGATCCTAATTTTGCTCGTCGATGTGAGGAAGGTATTGCTATTGACATTATACAGCTCAAAAATGCCTCTTAAGTTCCCTCAAAAGTAGTGAGAGCGTAACTCACCAGATGGGTCCAACATTGGATATCCGTCGATCTTATCTATCTAAGGAATTTAGTATCCCTATCAGGATATTATGTATCAATCTTTGCATGTTCATTTTTGAAGATGCTTAGGACTATAGGAACTTCATTATCAAGGGCATCTCATGAATGAAACCCAAGCGCAAACCTACGATGTTGACCCCGAAGAGTCATTCTTCACGTAAGCCACTATCATACTCCATAGAGCCCACCTTCTGCTATCTTCTTTGTTGGTAAGGCTGAGGCACAACAAGAGGCTGCAAGTGCATGAAGGACATATGATGCTCTATCGCTAGCAGGTAGTAGCAGCAATCCCCTTTGGAGTAATACCAATACTCCTTCAGCCAATTGAATATGGAGGTGGCATTGCGATTACTATCACCAAATAAAAAGTGAGGCTTCCCTGATGTATCCTCTTTGAGAATGGAAAACTTAGCATCCGTGATCATCTCTCGTAGAATTTGATAGTCTTCTAACCACATGATCTCGATCCTTTCTTGGCTGCTACTCTCTAAGTATTGATGGACATGCCCATCAAAAGCATGCCCTATTTCAGAATCACAGCCTAAATTGGTTGTGACGGTCGACAGGTTCTTTCAATTAGCAAACTACATAAAAGGAGGCAAAAATAAGTCAAGAGACAAAGATAAAAGGAAATTAACTAAGTCTTTGCACTCATATGAGAAACTCACCATGGGTAAATCTCACTTATAAGTCAAAGTCATCACAATCAATTAAGTGTTGACAAGATGAGTGAAGCTCATTCTAATGATAGCAAACTTCAGCACCACACTAAAATTCACTCAACAGATTAAGCGGATCAGACAGGTGAACATCCCTTGAGCAAAGGTCGCCCAAATTAGGCTAGAGAACATTACTTCAGTGAAGGACATTCAAATCAGACTAGCGAATATCACTCTGACAAAGGTCATTCAGAGAAATCATAGCCTACCCCCGAAGTTCACTCTAGAAGCCTAAGAGGCTATAACACTGAGTTTCGCCTATGAAGTGATGCTCGCCATATGAAACGCCATTGATGGCTGCTAATAGAGCTTCGTCGCTATCGATAGTAGCTCACCAATAACATCAAGGACAATCATATAAATTGCGCCTTTGGTAGCGAATAAGTTTTGAGTTCCCAAAGGCACTATGTAAAGCCTGATTGGGGCTAAACTTTGATGGTTCTAAAGATCACCATGAGTGGGTTTAATGCTTACCCATGGCCATCTCTAACTATGCCGACATCTTCCACCCTTGGTTGATGAGGCCCTCTAGTAGTACCTCTATCTCTTGAGATTGCACGATGATGAGCCATTGGGAATTAATTTTGAGATCTTTTGGGTTTTGAGAATACTAGGGTTTTGAGAAAGTTAGGGTTTTAAAAATTAAAGTGAAGAAGAAATGAGGTAAACATGTCTATGTATAGACTGACTCCGAACTTTGCCTGAGATTTTCACTCTTAACTCCGATAAAAATCTCGCCTCGAGCTTTGCCAAAGACTCTAGCCTAACTTTGTCGAGAATCTTGCTCTAAACGACCTATGCCACAATCTTAGGTGTAGAAATCAAAGATTCAAGTTTTAAATCCTCATGACAAAACTCTGCGTAACTGAATCACTGAACGCCGGCTAACTGACTTAGCGAATGTCACTTAGCTGACTGTTTCTCGAAAAAAGTAAGTGAACTTCGCCCCTATTCGGTTTGACACTAACAGAGAACTTTGCCAGAATGATATAGAAAATTTTATTAAGTCTCCAAATTGAGAAAATTCTAACTCAATTTATTTGATAGCCTATTTGGCAAAATTCAATTCGATTCTTGCCGACATAAGAAAGCTTGAGCTTCATTTCTAACACAACAACTCCATGTAGAGTTCAAATTCACCACAAAATTAAAGTGCATATAGATCAAACATACAAAATGGACAATATTAGAAGAAAAGTTCATTTTATTGATCAAAAGTTTATTTTATTGATCAAAGACTCTACTACATAAAGGTGATATACAAATTATCCAGTTACAAAGATGATGAGTATTTTGTTGCTATATGCTACTACCTGCACTCCTAATTATGGGTATCGTGATGGCTGAGGAATATATATGAGTAGCATCAAGCTATAATCCTTGTTCCTCTGATCTCACAAAACTTGGGGAACTAAACTTTTCCCTATGCAAAAAAAAAAAAAAAAATAGCTCGTACTTACTCCTCCCTAGAAACTATGTCAGGAGAGGAGAAGAAAGATGTTAAACAAAAACTGCCCTTGTTCCTATAAGTAAGGCATATCAACAAGAAGAAGCATGTTCTTGTACCAAAAGTCGATGTCAGATCTGGGATAGCCACACGACGTCTAATTATAATTTAGGGCCATATTTGTGAAACCTGTCACTATCGGAGTCCTCACTTTTAGAGCTTTAAGGATCCTTTTTCAACCACCATCTCAATGGTTGAACGCTCTTACACGGAGCATGGCACTCAAAGCTCCACGCATCTCTATCATGATTCACCTCGCCCAAAGCCCTCAACTGATTCTTAACGATCTGCTCGAGCTTGACCTTCTCAGCCGATAACAAGTCTACCAGTCGACGGAGTATGCAGAGTTCATCAGCTTGGTCGCCCCTACTTTGACAAGCTCTTATTGGGGAACATCTCCGATCTAAGTGATAGAAATATAGATATGGAGAAGAAAAAGGTGAATATGAGAAAGTTTGCAAGGGAAATAGTGCTATTTATAGCCTTCTCCGAATTCAGACATCCAAAAAAATCACGTCTTTTAAGATTTAATTGGACTGGACAAAGAGGCTAAATCTTAGCATAAAACATGGTGAAATCTACATCGAATCTCATGAATCTTCTATCAAGAGATCTCAGCTATAGATTGCAACACAAATACAAAGGCATAATTCTAACGACCATTGCTAATCAGTAAAAAAATTAATGAACTTTGTCCATACAGTCCAAAGTAAGGCGAATCTCACTGATACCTAGAATCAGCTGAACTTTACTAATTTCTCAACCTTGCTCAAATAGTAGAGTGGGCAAACTTTATTCTAAATATAGAACTAGATGAGAATAAGCACCATTGAGCCTTCAATGCAAATCTACAACAAAAGAAGCCATGTTCAACAGTACACTTTAGCAATAAAGTAGATTGAGGTTAATTTCTAACAGAAACAAGACGACTCAGGCTATGTTCAACAGTACGCCTCTAACTAATTATCCAAAGTATTTCAATATCTACTAGAAGTCCAATGGAAGATCTTGAAAACTTTAGGGTGAGGGCCTTGTGAACTAGTAAAATATATTTTATCTTGGCTACTATTCAGCTTGGATTCAAGAAGTGAATGTCCATGGGCTAAACAATTCAAACGGGCTTTAATTTTAGCTCATAACAAGTTATAGCAAGGTTCACTTAACAAAATATGTGAATCACATCACATAAGCCATCTCAGCTGAACCTAATGAAGTCAAGAGTGGGTTGACTTTCAATTTGGACTTTACACCGAGTCGAATGGCATCATTGTGTCAACCAAATCATGAGTCGAACTCTATGCTAAATTCAAACTCACAGGTGAAGTTCATTAACTGAGTAACTTCACCAATGAAATTTGCTAAGCAGTAAATTAGAGAACTTCACTCATAGCTACTCACTTAGGCCATACCATCTATGATTCTGAAGAGGGTTCACCCATATCTTTGTGAGCCTCGCCCAAACAATTTTAGCGAACTTGGCCGAATTAGCAAACTCCGCCATTTAATCATTTGAAAGCTACTTTCAAGAGGATAGCCATTCTTCCAATATCTCCTATTTTAATGGCTACTTTATCCAATATTAAAAGCTATTAACTCTCTCTTAGCCTGTAAAAGGAGAAATAGATTGTTCATTTAACACGCTAACAATCATAGTACACAAGCACGACTTTCTTCTATTTTGGTTCTAAAAGAAGACTAAGACACCTATTTTAGAAAGGTGTTAGGGAGTTGGTCTGCCACTTATTTATTTTCTAGAGGGTCATCATGAATGTTGGGCATGATTCCACTTACTGGCATCCCTTAGGCTAAGTATCTATTGCTCAATATTAGTAAGAAAGAGAATGTCAATTCAATCCATCCAATGACAATGGCTAAAGTTGAGACCTGGATTTTCAAAGAGAGTTAGGTGCTTCATACTGTTAAATCAAATGTATGTGTGTTCCATGCGGGGGATAAATTCAAAAGTTTCCACCATCAAGTTAAGGAATCGATATTCGAATTGGATCTGCTTGTAGGATTACTTTACTTTGTTTAAAGGACTGCTTTGTGCCTTCCCAGCCAACGGACTGCATTTCTATCAAGGTGTTTTTCCCTATTGTGATGCTCGCCTCCAGGTATAGCTTGGCCCTACTTCTAGCAATGGTCAGTTGTATACATCACTGGCTACCGAGTACTTGAATCGAGGGGATAATAGTCTGAGATCGGATCTCGAACCCTAGAGTGGAGTTACTCTACACATATCTAGTAATATGGTATACCTCACACTGCTCCTCGTTGATGTCAACTACTATATTGAGTGGAGATAGCATCTCATTACTTCAGAGGTATGAACGCTCCAAATAGACTGTCAAGTACCTCACGAGGATCCACCAGATCCTTTAGATAAAAAGAGCATTAGCACCTGTATTGTTGTTTTCCTAAAATCAACAGTCCTATAGATGAATTTGAGGATGGTCTAGGTACCAAAAGATTTACCTGCTTAACCAATGGATGCTTCAACTACTAAGGCTAGACCATGTCATTGCTAGGCTGAATGGAACTGAGTGCTATCAATCCGTACTTGCCTTGCTGATTCAGTTTGGACATGACCATCTCTATATTGGGAATCCGAATATAGGACTATTACACACATGGAGCTCGGTGAACAATGCTTGTACTTGGTATCATTCCACTGTCGGAGCTACAAGTACCAAATTCATACTCTACCACCACGTATCTAGCTGTTAAATTATGTTAGGGGTTCTTCAAGTGGTATCATAAGGTAATTGTCCCCGATTCTAATTTTTAAGATAATAAAACTTATTTATGGTGGATCACTTGAAAGTATAAGGAATTGTCTACGATTTTTTCGAAGAGTAGAGCTCCTGGACTCTAAGACTTTCTAGTGGAAGGTGCACAGAAGATAAAGATTAGGAGGTATAGAGTGGGCATCATTCTCCTCGAAGGCCAATTGGTGTTAGCATCTAGGTACTATCTGAATCTACATTTTGCCGATGACCACTTGGTAGAGGAAGGGCGCTTAGAGGCCATTACAAGCCCCTCTTCCATAAGAGCCTTCAAAGAAGCTGCTTTAGCACCCTCAGACCCTGAGCAAAGCTATGTGCTTAGAGATTCTTCAAAGATCGAGAAAGAGTCTCCTATAATTTTGGCAAAGAAACATTATATTTGAGCCTCCTACATCCTTAGGTAGGATTAACTTATACTTTGCATTGATTTGTTTAAAGTGCACCCGATTGACATGTACTCCCTTCATGTCGTTAAAGAGCCCATCCCTCTTGGTCAAGGAGATTCAGATGATTAGGAGAAGATGAATTATGAGGCTAAAATTGATGCCTATTTTACCGAGCCTAATGATGTGGGCTACAATGGCAATATAGGTAGTTTCTCTTATGTGCTAGGTATGATTTTCTCTAACCAATCTTGCATAGTTTCTTTGCTTCGATAAATAATGCTTTACCTATCTCTTTGGTAGATGATGAATCTAGATTGAAGACCGTGGGTGAAGTAGCTCCCGTATCCATTCCTGCTAGTGATTAGTTTATGCCGACAACTGACTTTAACAACACTTGTGGTGCTATTGAGCTTGGGACAACTACCAATGTAGAGGATAGTCTTGCTTCTATACCTGTTTCTACAACACGACATAGATTGATTACTCACGAGTCATCTGAGGAAGATGATGATGCACTGTTTTCTCTGATTCTAGTAGGAGTCGAGAGGATAGTTCCACCAAGTTCTTAGCCTCGGATGAAGATGATCCTACCAAAATATCATATAAGTTCATCGAGCCAGAGGTCATAGCTACTGATGCTGTTGTGCCAAGGTTGTGCCAATGATGATGACATTAGTTTTAAGATCCGTTGCCTTGTCGGTTGAGGTGACATCTATTGCCTATACCACAATGGATACTTCCAACATGTTAGCTACACTTGCACCATATTTCCAATCAGGTGATGATCAACTGCAAGTCCCACTAACCACTTCAACAACTACGAATACATTGGTGGTCTCCGCAAAAGCGGGTTGTTTAAGCCATACATAAATTCCACTGTCTCCTGACTCAAATAATTTTATTAAGTTCATGATTCAAATTCTGATTGAGAGCTTAATGAAGTTATACAACCGAAGTATCAAAATTGCTTTGGCTACCGAGAGACACTTATCTGCTCAATTTCTTGCTTTGTAAGGAATCAACTTGGCATTTTGATGTCAATTGCGGGATTCGGATGTACTGAGCTATTAAAGAAGATGATTAACGAGGTTGAGCTTTAATTCCAATGGTTGCAACTGCTTCATGCAGCCGATGTTGATGGTATTGCTAAGCTTGAATTTCATCATCACTTAGTGAAGCGCTATGATTTTGAAGACTCGGCTCACAAGGAGAAGGAGCAGATCAATAAGAGGCTTCAAGAATTAAATGCTAGCCTTTCATTTGTTGATGGTAATTAGGTTGAGCTTAACAATACCATTCTGCAGTGGGAAGTCGGCATCAATAAAGCCAAGGCGGCCATTACTACAGTTCAAACTTAGCTAGAAGATTTCAATGGCAAAAGGAAGAACTCGAACTCAAGTTGTCTGAGTAAGCTAAGGAGTAGGATCTCAAGGCTTTTCAAATTCATGTTGTCTGAGGCAACTACACTAGAGCCTATCAAAGTTCAAGCTGCTCCAATTGATCCTAGGATTCTGAGGGAAAGAGCTCACAAAAATGCTCTTGAAGCTAGGAATACTAAGGTAGACTAGTGTATTGCTCAAATTCAATCTTTTATCCATGTTCTCTTTAGAATTCTCCTTTTTTGAATAAATTAGCTCTCTTAATAATAAAGAACTTTTGCCATTTTGATATGTGTATGATAGAGGTGTAATGTTAAATTGATATCCTTGTTTGGAGAAAAATGATAGAATTAAACTGATAGAGTGTAGTTTTAACATATCAAGTTTGGTTGAGTTGGTATTGTTTAGAGGTGTAATGTTAACATGACAGTATTAGAGTATCTAACAAAGGTGTAATATTAACTTTTTAAATAGAACTTCTAATATAGATGTAATGTTAACTGATTGATTTTGAAGGAGTCAAAAGGTTGACTACTATTTAGAAGTATAATGTTAACTTAACGGTAAAAAATCAATGAAAGTGTAATGTTAACTAATTGATTTTTAGCAAGGGTGGATTAACAAAGGTGTAATGTTAACCAGTCAAATCTGAAAAGAACAAGCCGACAGAGGTGTAATGTTAACCAGTCAACGAAATGATCAAACAGAGGTATATTGTTAACTAGTTGAAATGTAAACCATATAGAGGTATAATGTTAACAAGATGTTGGTAATGTATTTGGTGTCAAACAGAGATGTACTGTTAACTTGATAACTCACTGGGGATTTTGATGAATTTTAGATTAGGATAACTAAAATGTAGGTTTAGAATTTATTCTAATGGTCAGAGGTGGAAACTTAACCTTAACCAAAATTTCTACGGGGAGATGAAATTGACCAAGATTAACGGTATTATCTCTTGAGAGACTTTCTATTGATTGGCACCAAGAGCCTATTATCATTTTGGCCAATTAGATCTTATGCTCCATTCCAATAGCATATCTTTACAACAAACAAACCCTCCTACTTGGGTTAGAATTTTCCCTTAGTCTTATGTGCCATGAGTATGGGTTGACAAATAGTTAAGACCAAGTTGTCTTCTTTGAAGGATCATTATCTGACTCTCCTATTGAAGACTCTTGAAATCTATGACTAATAAATCTCGATTCATTGCTAAGATTGAAGTCTCAGCTCATCTAGTACCTCTAATTCTTAGCGCCACTTTTGATAATGTTCCTCAATCCTAATTTTCTAGGTAAGAGAGATTCTAAATGATTTTATCTGAATTTCTAGAGAGATCATGGCTTCACATCTGTAGACTAAGAAAAAAGGCATGGAGTAGGTAGGAGTGCGGATAATTGTTCGATAAGCCCATAAACACTCTCCAAAATTCTCATCTTAACCTCATTTGTTAGAGGAGACAAACGTCTTTAAAAGTTTGATGATAGTTTTGTTAAAAGCTTCGTATAGACCATTAATAGTTAGGTTGTATGTCATAGAAGCCACATCTTGAATTCTAAATTTATTTCTAAATCTAAAGAATGGTTGACTGACAAACTATGGGCCATGGTCATGGACAATCCTTCAAGGGACACGGAAACGATAAACAATATGATTCTTAAGGGAATGACTTTAGCCCATTTAGAGAGGTAATCAATAATGGCCAAGATAAAGTTATAGCCTTTAACGGATGGTTGTCTAATTGGTGTGATAATGTCCATACCCCATATTTCAAATAGCCATGAGGCAATAGTCGGAGTAATTCTTTTAGAGGTTGGTGCAGAAAATCGGTATGGACTTGACATGCATGACATTTCTTTGAATTATCCAGTAGTATTCTGTGCCAGATAAAATCAATGATCGAGAAACACCAATCATTTGATTTGAAGAGAGTTGGTATAGCATGCACTTCGTTAGCTTCCAAAATTTACTCAGGGGAGCCTAATTGATCACTAACCATTGTGATGCACTTAATAGATTTGGAAGTCAAGGCAAGAGTGGCTACAAGAGATGCCAAAGCATCTACCTGAGTATTTTCGAGGCGGGCTACATGACTGATGTAGAAGCCTTCGAATGAATGAGCAAGCCTCATGACTACTTCGTGATAGGGTATAAGGTCGTCGTGGCAGAGCTCAAATTCTCCTATATATTGGGCAAGTATGGACTAATTATGATAGCATTATACTAAGCAATGCTATTAGAGCTGTAGACCATCAAAATATAATTTTACTTATGTTAATGATCAAATCAGATCCAAGAAGTGGACACATGTGGGCTAAACCCTTCAAATGGACTCAAAGTCAAGCCCATAACAAGCTGTAGCGAAGGTCGCCTGATAATTGAAGTGAACATTGCTAAACAACCCATATCGACTCGACTCGACAAAATCAAAAGTGAGTCGACTCCCAAAAGACTTCTTGCCAGGCGGCATCCCTTCTTTCTAGTTTGGGCTGAGAACTTGCAAGGCCAACTTTTTGCCCTTCTTGTAAGGAGTCGTCCCTTCTCACCAGAAGGTGCCCTTTCTCATCTGGCCGACCCATCACTTCTCACCAGGTCTAACCGTTCCTTCTCACGAGACCGAGTTGAAAGGTGTTATTAGTCGGCCGAGCCTAGAGTCAAATTATGTGTTAAATTAGAATTCATGGGTGAAGTTCGCCAACTAATAAACTCAACCCATATCAACTCAAATGGACATAAGTCATCCACTTCTGAAGAAGACTCACCCACATCCAAAGCAACCCTCGCTTACGACTTCAACGACATCTGCCCACATCTTCAGCGACCTTTAGCAAGCCCATGAAGCATGCCAGATAGCCATTTTAGGAGCTATCTTTGGGGGAATAACCGCTCCCCATTATCTCATACTTTAATGGCCAGTTAATTCACAACTAAAGGGCTATTAACTCTCTCTTTTAGCCTAAAAAAATGAGGGGTGATCATTTGTAAATACACACACACACACACACGAGGAGAGAATCCCAGATAGTTTAACTCACATGCAGAGAGATTCTTATCATTGCACTTGCGATCCAATCAAGTGAAAGTGTCAAGAGAAGATTGAGTTATCTTTCAAACTACTAAGCTTGCATCCACAACAAAAGATCCTAAGTCTTAATTGGTGCATCAACAAAGTACAATATTTATGCTCCACTGGCATAAAGAAAAGAACCCCTAGAAAATAAATTTTTTTCCTTCATTTCATAATAAATCTTTCTATTGTAATCTAAGATAATTGCAATTCAAAAGAACCAATACAAAAGGATGTGTCTGTGGGGATCAATTAGTATTACCCCTACTCCTATGATAATTGCTCCTTTGTGGTTGTGTTCTGACGTGCCATCAAAGTAAAGTTGCCAAATCTAATTGTCCAAGGCAACATTCGACTCAAAGACCTCATCTTGAATGTCTTTGTAGAGTTTAGAAGATTCAAGGGTGGGATGACCCGCCAAGAAATCAGCTATTACTTGGTCTTTAACTACTTTTTCTGGCACGGATGTCATGTCGTACTGGGAAAGTAGTACATTTGGCTAACTTAGAGTTTAACAATCCAAGTTTCATCAAGAGTATCTGTATCTGATTGACTCTTGAAATGGCATGGATGGATTGACCAGTCAGATAGTTACACATAATTTAGATTGTGAAAACCAATGCTAGACATTCTTCTTCGACCAGATTATAGCGATGCTCGGTACCAATCATAGTCTAGCTGAGGTAATAAATATATTGCTCATGACCCTTGTCATTCTTTTGAGCAAAAGGTGCTCTAAGGGAGTGATCCATTGCCCTGACACAGATTAAGAAAGATTTATTTGAAATCAATGCGGCTAGGACTGGTGGCTTTATGAGATAATTTTTTATCTCAACAAAACCTCTTTGACAAGCGTCATCCTAAACAAACGAAATTCCCTTCTGCATTAGCCTTTGAAAGGCTTGGCATTTTCTGGACAAGTTGGATATAAAATTACGGATGTAGGGTAAACCTTCGTATATAAGCCTTTGAGTGCTACTATAAACCTTAGGAATTTTCTTGATGATATCCCCAGAAAAGACTTGGTTGGGTTCATCTTCAGTTGATGTTTTCTCATGGCTTTCACTTTTTTGGGGTTGACGTGTATCCCTTTGAATGCTACTATAAACCTTAGGAATTTTCTTGATGATATCCCCAGAAAAGACTTGGTTGGGTTCATCTTCAGTTGATGTTTTCTCATGACTTCAAACACCATCCTCAAGTCATTGACATGGCCTTGTTTATGACGATCCTTGATTGTGAGGTCATTAATGTAGTACTCTACCGTCTTGAACAATTGCTCGTGAAAAATGATGTTCGTCGCGTGTTGGTAAGTTGCTCTAGTATTTTTTAGACCAAAGGACATTACTGCATAACAGAATACCCTAAGGGTATTCTGAAAGTTGTGTGCTTCTGATCATCTAGATTATCTTGATTTGATTGTATCCAAAAAATCAATCCATGAATGTCATCCTCTCAAACCCATACGTATTGGCAACCATGACACCCGTGATAGAGAGAGGGAATTCGCCCTTTGGGCAAGCAAGATTAAGATTTCTAAAGTTAATACAGATCCAAATTTTGCCGTTCTTTTTCATTAATACAATGATGTTGGTCAGGCAATTCGGATGTTGTTCTTCATAGGCAATCCAGATGTTGTTCTTTATAGATGAAGCTGCATTCAATGAGTCTATAGATTTCTTTCCCCATATGCTCCATCAACTTAGGACAAAAGCATTGTTATTATGGTTTGACCGTGTAGATGATTAAAATATGTTCTATTAAGGCTAATATTTAGCTTGGATCTAAGAAGTTAACAGCCATGGAGTAAATACTTTAAACGAGCCCAAAGTCAAGCCTACAATAGGCTATAGCGAAGGTCACCTAAACAAGCACGTGAGCATTGCCATACAGCCTACTTTTGCTCAGTCAAAATGAGACAAAATTTAGCCATGCAAAGTTTGTTGTTTAATGTAAATGAACTTTGCCCATTGCTACTCATGTGGGTCATGTCATCTACGATTCAAGGGTAATGGCCCACACACGTCCAAGTGAGCCTCCCACAAATACTTTCAACAAGCTTAGCCAACCAATTAATCAGTGAACTTCACCAATCAGATGTTTGAGAGCTATTCTCAAGGCGATAACTACTCCTCCTATATCTTCTATTTTAATGGCTACTTAATTCATAATTAAAGGTCATTGACTCTCTCTTAGATTATAAGAGGAAAAGGAGATTGTTCATTTACTAACAGAGAGAGTAAACACTTCATACACACATGGAATTATCCTTCTCTCTCTTTCTTTTTGATATTCAGTTCTAAGGGAAGACTGAGCTATCTTCCAAGTAACCAAATCAAAGGTCACTAGTAAAAGACTCATCGTCTTAGTCGAACCATCAATGAAGTATAAGATCGATGCTCCATTATCATGCAAAAAAAAAAAACCAGTCTGTTAGGTCTTATGTTATGAGCCTACATATTCTAATCTTATTTTGATGATTACAAATAATTCCTAATATTATTTGTCTAGTTTTTATATTTTCTTATTAGGTATTTTAGATAAATAATATGTTGGAGGAAGGATGGAATCGAACATTCACGATCATATCCAATGAAGGATTGGCGGAATAGTGGAATGAAGCCTATGCATACTAGTCAAGATCCAAGTTCAAGCTTTTTCCATGTACTAAGACAAGCTACAATGAAGATCTATCTGTTGGCCTCTTTGTTTTGATAATGTTTAACAAACAATCTACCACTAATGTTGCTTGTCTAGTGTTTGTGTTTATCTATTTATTATAGACAAACAACATGTTGGTGGATGGATGGAATTGCACCACAATGATCATATCCAATGGAGGTTGGCGGAATCGTGGAGTGGTGCAATGCAATTCAAGTTGAAGATCCAAGTTCAAGCTTCATCCGTAAGTTTACCAAGTCGAGCTTATTAAAGACCTTTAGCTTGGGTAATCTAGTTTAGGAGTTTATATTATGTGTGGTAAGTACTTTAAGCTCAATCATATATACACACATTTTATTGGTTTCTTTGTATATATATATATATATATATATATATAT
>BQKN01064164.1:4429-35274 GCA_022839385.1 Asparagus kiusianus
GTGGTTTGACATTGGCCAAGCCACCATTTGGTGGTTTGACATTGATCGGGCCACTTGGTGAATCCTCTCGTTTTGAATGCTGACGTTCATCGCTTCCTCTTTGTCTCGAGCTGTATACGGGAGCTTATAGGCATTTTTAGACGCCTACACATACTTCGGAGTATATGTAATACAAAAAATTCTTTTGCAAAATTTGATAAGTGTAAAATAATTTTAGAAACAGCGAAGTCTAATTAAAATAATATAAGTAAGTAAAATCCTAAAACAAAATGCATTTTTCAGACGTTTGACACCAAAGCGAATTCAATCCTAAACTTTAGGGTATGAACCGGCGGGAAAAAAAACCTTTTGAGTATCATATTGATTAAGGTATCAAAGTGATCGTAAGCTAATTAGCGAGTTATTTTAATGTGGGAGCAGTACTAGGGGTGAATTAACAAATGACCAGATCTGACTAAAAAAAATACTACCAATAGCACATACTTTAGGGTATATATACAAAAAAAGAAAAGTCCTTTTGAAAAATTTGATAAATGTAAAATAATTTTGGAAACAACAAAACTTAACTTTAATAATATAAGTAAGTAAAGTCCTAAAACAAAATAATCCGCCGAAATCATGGGTCCAGTGCAAACTAGAAAAAGGATAAAATTTTGTAAAAAATTTCAACGGTCGAGATCTCTCCACTTGCCATCAAATCGCCTTTTCGTCTTGTTGCAGCCACCCAATTATTACTCAGATAAAAAAGCAATGAAAACTACAGGGAGTGGAAAAAAAAAGAGATAAGGTTCGAGAGGGGAGAACTAGAGTTTGCTCTCTCTCTCTCTCTCGCGATTCTTCGAGCGATGGAATCCCACGTAGATCCCTTCCTCGTCGAGGCCCTCGAGAACCCTCGACATCGGTTGACTGGTTCGAATTTTCGTCGATTTTTTCTTGAATTTTTTTATACATCTAATTGTGTCTCTAGTTCAGTTTAGCGTAGTTTTACTTCCTAATTGATTAGTAATTTCCTGGGTTTTTAGTTATTAACTTGGGTTGAGTGTCCTGAATATTTTTATTGTTAAATTTTATATTTGTATAAAGCAAACAGATACGGAACACGTACGAAGATTGAACTTCAAGTATCCAAGGATTCAAGCTTTGGATAGTGTGTCCTTTTTTGCTGATTTAGTATAGATTTTTTTTTTGTGTATTTGCTAATTTACCCCAAATTCTATTGCATCGAGTTAAAAATACCCCAAACTTCACATTGTTGGTTTTTTGAAGGGCGGGAGAAAGGAATTTCTGCTGAACTATCACAATGGAACATAGGAATACCATGTAACATGAAACTTTTACAGGGTATTTTAACTCAAGTTGGTAGAGAGGGTAAATTAGCGAATATCATTTCGGGGGTAATTTTGGGAAAATGTGGTTCATATGGCGGGCAGGGTATGTAGGAAAAAAACACTTGTGGCATAATTTGTTCGGGATTATAAGGCGGAAATTATGTATTCTGGTCAAGCAATTGTTACAGCCAAAAGGGAAAGGATTCATTGAGCAATGAACATTGTTGTCTATAATAACTCTTCTTCCTTTGCTACTTATCAAATCAAATCTTTGTATGCTGGGAACTATTTATTTTTTTGAGGGTTTAAATTTAGACTCCATCCTGAGCTTGAGGTTGTGGGTGAACATGTCAATAAGATTAGGTGATAAAAAGGGGGAGCTAGAAGTAGTGCAGAATAGTATGTCTCTCTGTATTGAGTGGTTTTAATGTGTTAAATTACTTGCCTAAGAGATTGTGATTGGATTGGTTTGCAACTATCTTTAAAAAGGTGGAAGTGCAAGGAGAAGCATTGGACCCTAATGTGAAGTGAGGCATAAGACTCATAAATTAATTATATCTTAATTTTAAAATTTGTAAAATGATAAACGTGTATCTGTATATACACTGATACAATGATTTACAAATAGATATATTCAATCTTGGACAATAATTAAGAATGAAATATGCTAAGTATAGACACAAGTCGTAACAAATTAACTTCACATGTATAACATTCGGAAGTTTTTTTTGGCATGTGTGCATTGCATGTGCATAAAACCGCATTGAGTATTAAATTTGTTTGAAAAGAAAACCTCAAAAAACTCTTGGCGAGGAAGGACTGTAGTCACTGTACCTTTCAGTTCTTTTTTTCTTGAATAATATACGAGGGTCGTAAGAGTTGCACTGGCTTGAGACCTTCTATTGGATGACTCATTTCTTGAGAATGACTGAGCATTAATCACTTCTATACATATGTAAGTATTCAGTTCGACCATAAGTATGGTTGCTTTCCTAAAGAATAGGGGCAGATTTTTTTCCTTTCATTTTACTACGGTGTTAAACTTGCTTGCATCTCTTCCAAAGGTTTAGGGATGCACAGTTTTCAGCTGTATTTAACTATTTGTGCAGATAAAACTGTATAAAATTTGTTTTCTTTTTCCTGGTGCATATAACTTTTAGGTCAGGATTTGAAATTAACATATACTTTCTTTGTGCTTGCTAATTTTTTTAATCAAAATTGATTTATGTATGGGCTTGGACGTGTAGAAGTTCATGCAATACCCTATAGTTTCTGGGTTTTAACTGATTTAGTCACCTTCTGAATTGTAGTTTTACGAATGGAGTTAGACATCCAGAAGTTCGTGCGGAATCCTAATCAACACCAATTTGAATTCCATCATCTACCAACCTCATATCTGAGATGTGCGGCTCACCGCGTTGCTCAACATTATGGTCTCCAAACATTTTCTCTTGACAACACTATAGATTCTTTGGGTACACTAGGAAGCAAAATCTTAGCCATAAAAACACCGGGAAGTAAATTCCCAACTGTATGTTTATCAGAAATTCCTGCCAAGCAAACAGAAAATAAAGTCACAGAACAATTGAAGATTGCCATTCGTCAGAGACCTAGTAAAACTTCTTTAAGTGATAGAACAGAGCTTGAAAATAGGAAGAATTCTATGAGAACGGTTGAGGAGAGGAAGGAAGAGTATGAAAAGGCACGGGCCCGTATCTTCAACAGTTCTATCTCCAGAGAAGAAGTCTGTTCTATGACTTCATCTGATGAATTAGAATGCTCTGTTAGGACATTTGGTGAGAGTGAAAAGGCGCATGATGCTGCTTCCAAAGTTGCTATTCTCAGGGACCAAGAAAAGGATCGTTTTGATCCAGATTATGACCGTAGTTACAACAGGTAAGCCGTAAGCGTCAGAGTTGCTGCTAATATAATTGTCATTAAGGTTAATTGCAGATACCTCCCTGTACTATGGTGGTATAGGCACTTGTACCCTCTGAAGTATTCTATTACCCCATGAATCAAAGACGGGATTTACTGTTTTCTTCTCTGTTTTGAGGGTAATTTAGTCCTTTTTCAATTTAAACTGAAGGGAAAGGGTAAGTTATTGCCACACGATTTCTATCTGACATCTCAATTAAACAGGGAATATAATACTGTCTTGAGTTCAGGGGACGCATTTGCTAATAAAATAATGGGTTAATTGCGGATAGACAACCTGTACTATCACGAAATTGAACTTACTACCCTCGTAGTTCTATTGTTGAAGTTAGATCCCCTGAGTGAATTTTTTTGACCATTTTCAGGGGGTCTATCTTCAAGATAGAACTCTTCAGGGGCTCTGTCTGCAATAAATATAGAGCTACAGGGTTAGTAACTGATAAGTTCAATTTGGGGGTCTGTCTGCGATTAAACCGAATATAATTCAGGAGGGTATAAGTGGCTACACCCTCATAGTACAGGGGTATATGTGCAATTAACTCTTGTTATATTTGTACCTGTTGCCATTTGTATGAAATTAAATTGACGCATACATTAAATCTTTCTAGGTATGTGAGAGGTCTTACAACGACTCAGAATTCGGCATTATGTCTATGCAATGTCATTCAGCCTCCACTCGTTCAGTATGAAGCATGCCCTCAAATTGGTCATTTGTTGAGGAATCACAATCCTATCAGCTACGCGCCATCAAACGCAGCTGTTACTGCACCATGTGCTTTTGGATGCAACTATATGCAATGGCCTTGCCCTACTATGATTTATGCACAATCTTATGGGCATTTCAGACATGCAATGCCTCAGGTATATATTACCAACCCGTGTGAAATATAGTATTTTGGGTTATTTGCAGTTAAGTACCCAATGTTTACCCCAGTATTAACTTTGATACCTTAAAGTTTCTTTTTCCCCATATAATACCCTTAAATTTAGGCAAATTTAACTTGTAATTAATTTTTTTGTTAAATTTTTGGGGTATCAAAGTTAGATTTTTCATTAAAGCTTGGAATATCAACGTTCAATTTTGTTGAACTTTGTGGTACTTTTTGGGTAAAAGAAAGCTATGAGGTGTCAAAGTTAAAGTGATGCAAACTTTGGGTAATATTTTGGGTAAATTAAAACTTTGGATAAAAGAAAGCTATGAGGTGTCAAAGTTAAAATGATGCAAACTTTTGGTATATTTTGGGTATATTTTGTTAAATTAAAATTGGAGTAAACTTTGGGGTATTTAAGTGAAATAACCCTTGTAGTTTTACTGATAATTCCATGTCTTTAAGTAGTCCTCATGTTCAACTTATGCAGGCTCCAGCCTATCAGCAGTCTCTGAGCTTTGAGCACACACCACACTGCTAGATGACCCGTAAAGGTGTGCATTGGCTTTTATGTTACATTAGGTCCTCTAAAGTTTTACGAAGTACTTCAAATTGTCGATCAGTATATTTTTCTTTTTAGTGTACGAACCTGTTAGCAAGGAATTATGTAGTAACCTAGTAGTACAATTATTAGTGATTTTCATAGTTAGCTTTTGTATTTTCTTTTTGATAACCTTTACTATATTGACCTACATGGCTACATGTGTTGCTCAATATTATGTTTTACATCCTATTTTATAAGTATTCCCCTGCTTTATTAGAAATAAGTAGCATGTAGACATATAGAATGTGATTCTGATTTGAGTTTTAAGGATGTAGAGTGGGTAAACCTAATCCTCCAAATTCCGTCAGTATTGCTACATGTTAGTTTCTGGCTTATTCAAGTTTTGAATTATCTATGAGCATGTTTGGCAAGTGGTCAATGTGGCTTATAAGCCATTTTTTATGCTTGTAACCCACAAAATATCTTTTACATGTTAGACAAATGACTTATTTTGGTTTATAAGTAGGGGTGCAAGCGGTTCGAGACAACTTGGATATGTTACTTACCATATCCGTATCTACTTATTAATTACGAATACAAATATAGATGGATATATACATGGGGATGCAAAACGAGTTCAAGAAACCAGATAACACTGAAAGAATATAGTTCAAATGATACAAGAGACTGAGTTAATATGTTTGTTATATCTGAAAAGCTAAAATTTGTTCTCATGATCATCAAAACCAATCTCAAATCCATATAATCTAAGGTTAAAACGATTGTGCCTGCATGACCAACATATATTCGGATGTTTAGAATATGGATTTTGGTATTTTACTACATATCTCTATCTGTAATCGTATCCTATCGGATATAGATATTAGTAACCATATCTGCATCTCACGGATACATATAAATCCTTAGATGTTGATAACATATAAGCAACCAAAAAATAAGCTAAGGTACCATAGCTTATTTGTTGGCGGCTTAAAAGCCACAAGGTTTGACTGTGTAAAAGTCCAATATGCCCCTCATAATTTTAGAAAATCTAAAGCCCCATTTATCTCTCTAGACCATTAAATGTTTTTTTGGTCATTTTGACGAACAATGATGACTTATAAGACACCCATTCGCCAAAGACTCCACGATTGCAAATGGATTATAATACACTGAATTTACCCAGCACTCTTTTTTTTTGAACTGAAAAAGCAGGAATAAACTTCCTGCTCATTTAACTTTATTTATATCAAAAGATCATACATATAAGATACATTACTTAGCACACCCAAAAGGAGGCCAGAAGACGATAGAACAAAAGAAAGAGAGGACAAGAAACAGGAAGTCACCAGCAAAAGCTAATTAACTTCGAAGTTATCACTACACCAGATAAAGTAAAGACACTTTATAAAGTTTGTGAACCTTAAAAGTTGAGGAAGAAGCTGCTCCTCGAGAAAGAAACTACTCAAAAGGAAAAAGCACTTCATAATTCTTGCCAGGACTGATCTAATCTGCTGAAAAATTGTCTCCCACATCTGCTGCTGCCTTCTTCTTTGCTATTTCATCGAACTGCAGCTTGATTGCAGCCCTTCTGATCCTTTTTGCCAGCTTATCTTCGTGCGCACCTGTCCAATGAAGGGTATACCTAGCCACGTTAGCAGCATCAAGTTCTGAATTTTGCTGTTTGTCTTTAAAGATGAGTAAATTGCGGCTATTCCAAATCCACCAGCAAAAGCATGGGAGCACCACCTTCCAAATGCAACTAATATATATGTTATCGGCTGCAACAAATGGTCTGGCTCAAACTCCTTGAGTAATTTACCCAGCACTCTTGGCTCATAGCTTATAATCGATTTGTGGATTATGAGTCAAGTGGATTATAATCCAAAGTTGCTAAACATGTTCTATAACTTCAAGTTTGCCTTAAGACATTCTTTATGCTTATTTGTCTATTCCTTGCATGAATAAGGGTTCAAAATAGTAGATATGATAACAAGATAACAACGTAACTGCCTAAAGATCTAATTCAACCTATACAACTTACACTATTAAAATAGATCTTATAACAACAAAACATGAAAAATCTCATGCTAATGCAAGTTAAATAATCCTCTCCATTACCTTGAATTGTGGAAAATTGTTGGAAAAAACGAACTCGAGATGTCTTTTGCTTCATCAAGATAAGGGGCATGCTTTTCATCTCCTTCAATCCTCCAACAGGAGGCCTTTGAGGGAGATGAAGAACAAACGCCTCAGTAACACAAGACACGCACGCACACACACACTCTCTCTCATCCCTATGCTTTATGGAGCTAATATCTAAGCATGAGTATATATAGATATTTCCTAGGCAGACAAAAATTTCATGTAATTAGTGGAGCATCACATAGAATTCTAATATTCTTCGATATCTTTTCATCTGTTAAATTAATGCATAATCACAGAAGGTTCTATCTATCACCACCATTCAAGATTACACTTGTAGCGCATGCTTAATAGTATGTGTCACCGAAAACTTCATTTCCAATTGCTAATAATGTTACAAATGTCAAAAGGATCCATTATCTAACAAATAATTTAGTTATATTGATTGCATGAATTCAAAGATTTAGGAGCACTTGGAGCTCTTTAGCATAAAGTTGCAAGCATCTTAGTTGACCTCTATTGTAATGCAAGGGCCACAAGAATAAACCGTTCCGTTTTGTGAGTAGTCACTCGCTGCTAATTAAGTCAATGGAAAAGGAAACCCTTGGCGGCATCAAATTGGAAGTATGTTGAGGATTTGGATGGTATTGATGCGGATTTGGGGCTAACCAAAGCGCACGGTTTCGAATCGGTTTTCTGCCAACTTGACTTATTGTGCATAAAAAGGACTGTATATTTTTTATAAATAAACAATATCAAATATTTCGAAGGTAAATGGTTAGGACAACTGTTAATATGGTGGAAAGTTATGATAAGAGTGTGCAACAACTTTTAAATTTGTTGGCTGAAAGGGCAATTTGATCCTTGGGGTTTCATATCCAAATTAGTTCCCGTATTTTATTTTTTTCTCAACTTGGACCTTGTATTTGTTGGGGAATTTCAGTCTCCCCGCCTACTACGATATGTGCAACTCGGAAGCTAACCCCAATCAACAAGATAGAACAACCACAATCAAGAAAAAGAAAAACACCGATATTTACGTGGTTCGGTCGATCAACTTCGACCTACGTCCACGAGCAACAACACGAGAAATTCACTATGTATCAGAGAGAGCTACAAGAGGAACCATTCAACTCTCGTCTCTCAATCTCTCAACCTCACATACATAATCAACTCTCATATTCTCTCCAAAGCCTACTCCTTGTAATCTTTTACACGGATAAAGACTACGAAACTCTCTCTCTCTCTCTCTCTCTCTCTCTCTCTCTCATCTATTACATCTCTATTTTTTCTTCATGGTTTTTCCTCCACCAATAGAAGAATATATATAGGAAAATCAAAACCCTATCTCTAGCCTAACTTCCTAATTAGAATAAGATTCAAACTCCTAATCATGATAAAACTCAAACTCCTAATCATGATAGAACTCAAACTCCTAATCATGATAGAACTCTAACCATATCTAATTCTCATGAAGTTACACATAGAATCAAAGATAAAATCCCAACAATCTCCACCTTGGATTTGATTCCCAAACTCCCTTGAAGATATACCATCGCCGTCTTGAAACTTTGCCTCTCTCGTTATAGTCTTCTATTTCTTTCGCACTTCAAATCAGAACACCTACACTCCCAATTGAATGCCTTCATGATCCTCACTATCGTCTGCTTCGCCGTGGCGCCTCCACCTCTCTTGTGTGCACCAAGAGATCTTTGCCACCTCTGACAATAAAAGCAAATCAACCATGCTTCTCCTCCCAAACTGAACTTGACAGTAGCCTTCCCCCACTTGTTGTCCTCGTGCTCCACCTGCATCGCTCGTCTTGAATCATATCGGTGCACCTCTTCTACTCCACACTACGAGCCGGATGCCTCTATCTCCTCCATCACTTTGCTTGGACTGAATATAAGCACTCATCGTCTTCAAGTCCAATGCCATCATCTTCATTACCCTATGTGTCACTCAGTCATGCCAGCTTGCAAGCTCCACCTAATCTGGCACTATCCTCCTCAAGTATACACACCAACCAACTCCTGCTCCTTATCTGCCATTAGATTTGTCTTGCCGTTAAATAGCAGAAAACCAAACTTCGGACCAGAAGAAGTCATCAGCCTCTAACCAAAATTCAAATTAGTCACCGTAGAGTTTGAATTTGATGAAACCGATGCCAAAAATGAATTCAGCACGTTGAAAATCCCTAGGAACGACTCCTGGATCTCCAAAATCCGTCTCTAAATCCTCAATCGGCTAACAAATCAATCCGGACCGTCGGATCCCCACGTGAACAGTGCCCGCCGCGCTACAGTGTTCTACTACAGTAACTTTTTTTTCCATCTTGATTCTTGTAACACTGATTTTCAATCTTATTCGGCGTCATCTTCTATCTTGCAAACTCGCTCCCAGATCCATCATCATCGCTCTGATACCATTTGTTGGGGAATTTTAGTCTCCCCGCCTACCACGATATGTGCAACTCGGAAGCCAACCCCAATCAACAAGATAGAACAACCACAATCAAGAAAAAGAAAAACATCGATATTTACGTGGTTCGGTCGACCAACTTTGACCTACGGCCACGGGCAACAATACGAGAAATTCACTATGTATCAGGGAGAGCTACAAGAGGAACCACTCAACTCTCGTCTCTCAATCTCTCAACCTCACATACATAATCAACTCTCATATTCTCTTCAAAGCCCACTCCTTGTAATCTTTTGCACGTATAAAGACTACGAAACCCTCTCTCTCATCTACTACATCTCTATTTTTTTTCATGGTTTTTCCTCCACTAATAGAAGAATATATATAGGGAAACCAAAACCCTATCTTTAGCCTAACTTCCTAATTAGAATAAGATTCAAACTCCTAATCATGATAAAACCCAAACTCCTAATCATGATAGAACTCAAACTCCTAATCATGATAGAACTCTAACCCTATCTAATTCTCATGAAGTTACACAAAGAATCAAAGACAAAATCCCAACAGTATTGGGGCTTTATACTCAAATTGGCCCCCCTACTGCATATTTTCTCAACTTAATTCCTGTACGAGAGCTTCATACACAAATTGTCCCCCATGTTTTATTTTAACCTTCAGAGTTTTACAGTAAACTCCCAATAGCTTTTAACATCACACTAAAGTCTCCAAGAACTTTCAAAACTCACCCTACATCCTAATGAAACCACATTAAACCCCCAGTAACTTTCAAATCACATTAAGCCCTAGATAAATTTTAGAATTGTAAAAAATCCCTAATATGTTTTGCATTTTGCTGATAACCCCCATAAATAAGAACAAAAAAAAAACAACATAAAGTGACATTTTGGAGGAAATTTTAGTAAAAAAAAAAAGAATTTGTGACCCTAACCTGAGCTAACACGGGCAAAGCGAATCACAAAAAATATTTTTTTTTCAATTGAAAACATAAAAAGATTATAAAGGGTGTTTAAAATATTCTAAGGGGTATTTTGGTCCCTTTAGGTCATCTGGGTTGCATGTGCCACACCAGAGGTGACGATGTTAACTTTGAGGGTTTTCTGCTAAAGTCATTGGGAATTTAATGTGATTTTGAAAGTTATTGGGGGTTTAGTGTAATCTTGAAAGTTCTTGAGAGATTTAG
The DNA here is from genome assembly GCA_022839385.1 of Asparagus kiusianus. Classification (NCBI taxonomy): domain Eukaryota; kingdom Viridiplantae; phylum Streptophyta; class Magnoliopsida; order Asparagales; family Asparagaceae; genus Asparagus; species Asparagus kiusianus. The sequence goes on from BQKN01064164.1 coordinate 14,876, forward strand.
TGTGATGTTAAAAGTTATTAGGAGTTTATTGCAAAACTCTGAAAGTTAAAATAAAATTATGAGATCAATTTGAGTATGAAGCCCCGACACACAGATGAAATTGAGAAAAAATAAAGTACGATGACCAATTTATATATAAATACATAGTATAGAGATCGAGTTGAGAAAAAAATGAAGTATAGAGACCAAATTAGCCTTCGTAGATAATCGATCACCGGATGATGTTGAAACATTGAGAAAATCAATTCAAACTTAAGAGAATGACAATATGCTGCAAAAAAATAGATCAAGAGCAAAAAGACACGTGATTTACATGGTTAACTATCGCCTACGTCCACGTAGAGAGAGAGAGAATTGACTCTTTTTTTACTATAGAATTACAAGATTATCTACTCTTGCGTTCTTAATGAATAACCCACAATAAACCCTCTCAATCTCACCAAAAGATCTCTTACAAACCCTAGATTTCTCTCCTTTGTTCTCTCTACTTTCTCTTGCAATATACAACTCTCTTTGGCTTCCTATAAACACTAAACCTTAGGAAAAACCCTAGTTATAGGGTAGAATCTTGGATACAAAGGAATGCCTAAGAAAACTAGTCTGAAACCGACCAAAACTGGAGTTTACCCAGTTCGGCCTGTGAACCACCAATGGTGACTGTTGGTGGTCACCTTTCTGTCCCGTGACCGCCATCGGTGACTGTTGGCAGTTGTGGTTTTGGTTCGCCACTTGACGATGCTAGGTGCGGTCCAGAACTAATTACAGCCCTTTTCCACCGTTTTATCGCTGTTCAGACCTCCTTTTATCTTCTTTTGTGTTGTCTTCTTAGGGTTGAAATACAAGACTATACAACGACCTAGACCTTGTATGAAGTCACCTTCAGAAACGTTGATCTTTCCTTGTAACCTTCCGCTGTAAACTTGTAAAGTTGTAGAGAACGAATTTCTTTGAGAAATCACCTTTAAGCCCCTCTCCCAAAGGGCACTGGTGTGGTCATCACTCGCTCATTGATGTCAAACCTTTTGATTACCAGACACTAACCTCCATTGCTGCACACTCCAAGCTCGGTTGTCGACTTGTTGCAGCCTTTGTCTCCACCATGAGTTGAACTCCCGTTTTGGCTCCCCATTGGAACACAAGTTCATCGGTAATGTTACATTAAACGTTGGGCGCTCCTAGGCGCCGGACTTAGCGCCCAACGCTTAAGACGCCTAGGCGGGCGCCTAAGCGGTTTCTGGGCGTTTTTTTATTTTTTATTTTTTTATTACGATACTTGAAAATAAATATTTATATACTCAATCAAAGATGCATAAATACAAAAATAAGAACACATATGCTATCCAAACTATAATAGTCAATTAAATTATAAGTTCATCTCAATACTGAAAAACTCATTCTCAACTCAAATTTAAGTTTACTATTTAATTAAACTTAAACTTAAGTTTACTGTTTACTTATCCTTAAGTTTAGTTTACTGTTAACAAAAACTGAATATTAACTTGACTTAAACTTAATATTAACAGTAGCTACTTGAAACCGAGAACTATACTACAAAAGGCACTTCAACTTATGTTTATTTAAACTTAAATTTACTGTTGCTACTTGTTAATTAACTTAAAATTCACTGAATGAGTTTACTGTTATACCTTGTTACAGAAAATATAAAGGGTCAAAGACCGGGGAAGCTTTTAGTTGTTGGTGGGACTCGTAGGAGGTCGCAGATGAGGTGGGAGGTCGAGATCGAAGATCGGTGGAGCTCGGAGATCGACGCCGAAAGGCTTCGACGAGATCGATGACGAGACAAGATCGAAGAGGAGGCTGGAGGCTTCGACAAGGGGGCTTCGATGAGGGCTTCGACGGGTTTCGGCAATCGACGAGGGCTTCGACGGGGCTTCGGCAATCGACGTGGCCATGAGAGGCTTCAAGAAGCTTCTTCGACGAGGAAATGTGGCGGCGTCGTGTGCAAGAATGCAAATTAGGGTTAGTGGTTTGTGTTTTTTTAGTTTTATGGGCTTGACTTTAGGTTCGGTTCGGGTTTTCTTAGGACGTGTCCGCTTTCTTTTTTTTTTGATATTCCTGGGCGGGCCATTTAAACGGCCCGCTTAACGCTGGGCGGCCTCTTAGGCACTCCCAGCGCCTAAATCTCCCCGTTCAGCAGCTTTTGAGACGCTCTGGGCATTGCCTCCGCCTAAGCGGGCGCCTAGGCGGCCACCCAGAGCGTTTTTTAAAACACTGTTCATCGCCAACTCCTCTTTCTCGTGGCCATACACCCTCTTGAAGACATGACTTTATCTCGAACATCAGTTCTACATCCAATACAAGCTATCTCCACACTTCTTTCCAATTAGGACGAAATTCCTACCATGGTATACCGTGATGACTCCGTCGTGCACTTGGGTTCTGTAGCCCATAGAGTCAAGCACCCCAATAGATATCAAATTCTTCCCGCCTTCGGGATTAACTGAACATTCTCCAAGGCGACTATGCTCCTCCTTTCTTCCTGCTATTGTGGCTTCTCCTACACTCGCAACGTCGCAGCTCGTGCCATCCATCGTAAAGATAGTCTCCTTGACTCATTGTGCTGGGGATTCAAACAGGCTTGTTTAGGAACATATATGAACCACTATTCCAGAATCTAATATCCAACTGCGACAAGAAGTGTTATTCCCGGAAACTATCTATACCTCGACTTATTAACTTTCTTCCTTCGAAACTACCAATGTGTCATCTAGTTAATTTCTCGTAATACCCACTGCATACAAAGTTTGAGCAATCCATCCTCTTTTTTTTTGCCTCTTCAATCACTCTTGTTGTTTGAAGCAATATTTCTTTACGTGACATTTTCTTAGGCAAAAAATAAGCACCGCTTAGCTTGCAAATCTGTCTCGTTTGTATATCTCCCTCGCACATCTGCTACCAACGTAGCACCAGAACTCAACTCATCACCAACACCTTGTCGCTGCTAAAAATCGTTGGTGAGGAGCACCCTTTGACGTCGTCCATGTTGATTGTCACCTTAGTGATATCTTCAGATATTGGTAACTTGCTGGAAGAGAATTTAGCAAAATTACCGCTTTGTTTGCGTCTTCAATTTTTGACCCTGTCATCGCTAACTTGGTCACTATCCTCTTGAAGTTTCTCAAATGATCCAACATTTCCATAGTTTATTTTATTCATAGTCCACACAATTACTGTTCTCAGAACAACTTGGTGGATGCATTCTTGGTCATGTACAACTCCTTGAGTTTCTTTCACATACTAAGTGCACTTGTCTTCGTGATTATGTGGTACCCCACTTCATAAGAGAGAGCAAGTAGATTCGTACTCTGCGCCTTTCAATCCATCCTATTTCACTCATCACTTGTCATCTTCTCTGACGTCTTGTCCACCCCTAGCAAAGCTTGATCTAGGTCATGCTGGATCAAGACCTCCTCGATCCTTTTCTGACAAAGCCCAGAATCCCTCTTACCATCGAACTTTTCAATCTCGATCTTTATCACTGAAGAACTTTCCATCTCCATGCCACAAGTATAGCCTGCGAAGTGTCACAGAACACCCTGATTAGATCTTCTTCTTCTTCAGAGACCAATTGATCATCGGGTGATGTGAAAACAACAAGAAAACCTGTTTGAACTCAAGAGATTAGCAATATACCGAAGAAAATAGATCAAGAGCACAAAGACAAGTGATTTATGTGGTTCGGGGATCGCCTATTTCCACGGGAGAGAGTTGAGTCTTCTTTTATTCTAGAGGTTACAAGATAATTTAATTTTACTTTCTTGATGAAGAACCTGCGAGAAACCCTCTCAATCTCGCCAAAAAAATCTCTCACAAATCTCCCTTTAGTTATCTCTACTTCTCTCTTACGATATACAGCTTTCTTTGACTTCCCACAGACCCTAGACCTCAAGTTAAGCCCTAGTTACAGAGTAGAATCCCAAACACAAAAGAATTTCCAACGAAACCAGTTCTAAACTAAACCAAACTAGATATTAACCCAGTCTGGCCAACGATCGCTGATAATTGCGACTCTGGCTCGCTACCGCCAGCGGTGCCGGTCCGTGGTCCGAGGCTTTTTGCATCCCCCTTTTCACCGTTTTGCCTATCCTCGTGTCACAGAGAAAGAAACGAACAACCATAGGAAAGCCCATAGCCTAGACCAGCCTAGTTTCAATCCCCTAGCTTAAAGGCCGCGGCCCACAACTGAACTGGTTCCCCGCACCTGGGCTTGGGACCAACCCGCCCAATTTTTCATCTCTCCTAACCTCGTTAATTATTGGGTTAGTTCGGTATCTTAGGAGGAGAAAGTATCAAATGGTCATCCGTTCATGGTATTTAATACGCACTAAAGAAATGTCAACCATTGGATTATTGGACATCGAGGCTCATGCACGGATCCGATGATTGACATCTATTCGATGCACATTGAAGGCCATGGACAGTCTCCACTGGATACTTTCTCCCCTCTCAACTATTTTAAACCCTTCATTTTTCCATTTTAATGTTAAGGGTGTTGTAAAACAACCACTCTCGACTTCTAAAATTTGACTGAGGCTTCTCAATTACGTGGTGTCTTACGAACCCTCCTGATCTTTTTAAATTTTTTTAACAAACCTTACTAACATTTTTACTCTAAAGTGTGAAATGACTTTTTTAGAAAAAAAAAATTAGTTAAAATGACACCCCCAACATGTAAAGAAGCAACCCGTTTACAATATTTTTCTCTTTCTTCTCTCTTTCTCTCATCCTGCAAAACAGCTAGAAGATCGTTTACGGTTGTAGAGTATTTTGATCTTTCTTAGTCACGCGTTTTTCATTTACACATTAGACTTCATGGTGTTATTTTTGAGGGTTATATTAGACTTCATGGTGTTACCCCCTTAATTAAGTATTGGGATTCTCACAAAAAGCCTCTTTTTAACTTTTAGATTTTATCGAAAAATCACCTTAATTTTGAGATTTTCTCAGAAAACCCCAATTTGGGGGTGTTTTCTGATAAAATCTTATAGTTAAAAGCGGTTCTCCGATAACCCCTAAACTTAAGGGATTGTTTTTTGATATTTTGCAAGTTGAAGGGTTTTTTCTGATTATCGTCAAAAGTTATGAGGGTTTTTATGATATTTATTTTTTTCAAACAAATATCTAAGTCAAATCTCAAATATAAGTCGGTTCATGATTAACAATCCCCGACTTTTTCGATGATGGTAGACTTGGTAGTCAAATCTTAAACGTAAGACCTACATAATTCAGTCCCACTTCAACGTCAGCCTTTTCCCTATAAATACATGAAACTTTGACATCTTGCTACTCTCAAATCTCTAGGGCCTTCAACTAAGTTCAACTTCTAGTGTGCTTATCCAAAGTAGCCTTGCTTCAGTCTCATGATCTCATCCAAAGAAGCAAAGTTATGCTCATCTCAACTTAACTCCACACCGCATTTGTGTGACAACATCATCACTCTCTCACCGCACAAAATCTTTGACACAGCAAAAGGTTGGGCATATGCGCACAACAACCTTATATAAGAATTGTGGGATCTAATAGCAAGTTCAATAATTTGAGAGGGAGTAGTTTTTGGAACAACTTTGAAGAATTTAGGGACCTAATTAAGAGCAATTTTAATCGTTTTTTTCGGTCAATGAAATGAATTTTTATTCATCACCAAATATGCAATAGAGTCATACAACATGTTTTCCAGCACAACAAAATTAGAAAAAAAACCCTCTAAATAACTACACTACAGTTTTCAAACTACAACTTCACCAGTTTTTCTATCAAATGTGAAGGTGTACTATCATTCAGAATCTTCGTAAAAATGGAAAGTTTTACAGCTCGGAAGAGAGAAGCCTGGGTTGAAGCTCTGCTTTGAAAGATACACAAGTTCCTCTCTCTCCAAATCATATATACAGTTGAAGACAAGGCCAATCTCTTAATCTTTTTCAAACAACCTTTACCTTTAAGGTTACCACAATACCAGTCTAGAACATGATCCCAATTGCACGATCTCCTTGTAAAATTCAGCCACTCCATTACCTCATTCCAGATATAGGCAGAGAACTAGCACTCAAAGAAAAGGTGTTGACAGGTTTCAGTGTGTGTTTGGCATAGAACACATAGGTTAGTGTTAAGGAGCCTCATTCTACACAATCTATCATGAGTTAGGAGCCTTGAATGAGATACTAACCAAGTGATGAATGAGTGCTTAGGATAGTTCAAACCCTCCCATACAGTTTTAGTCCAAGGAACCTGAGGAGCTGGAACATTTAAACAACTGTAAATGCGGGAGATTTGGAGTTTACCATTGATTTGGTAACTGTTCATGATGTTGGTTAGGTTGGCCATATTGCCGAACTTGTTTCTCACCATATCTCTAACTCTTAGGAGTTGTTTTCACATCCATGAATCAGTTGGTTTATCTTGGACTTGCCAAATGTTAGACTGATGTAGATAATTGCCATGAACCCATCTAATCCAAAGTAAATATTTTTTGAGATAAATCATCCACAGAAGTTTGAATGCTGCAGAAAGATTCCAGACCTTAGCTGAAAACAACCCCAAACCTCCTACCTTCTTCTATTGGCAGATATTAGCCCATGATACAAGATGAATTTTTTGATTCCATAGGAAAGATGAACATAGGCTATCAATTTTTTCCAGAACCTTTAGAGGCAATATGAAGTTGCTTGTCCAAAATATTTGTATTCCAAGAATAACTGATTTGATAAGCTGGAGCCTACCAGCATAAGGCATGAAATTTCTCTTTTGCCAGTTAGAGAACTGTTCAGTGATCTTGTTTATTGATGGTGAGCATTCAAGACAAGATAGTATTTTTGAAATGAGAGGTAACCCCAAGTAAATCTCACTGGCAAAGTTCCCTCTGTGAAATTTAAATGTGCGCATAATTGAGATTTCAGATTTTCATCAATCCCTCCAAAATAAGAAGAGCATTTTGCCAGATTTCCCTGGTCTGAATTTTGAAAGCAACTGAATTTTTTTGAAATGGAGTTCATGTCAGCTTTGGCAAACAGGAGTAAGTCATCTGCAAAGATTAAGTGCGTGATCTGCAGCCTTGAGCACTGTGGATGGAATTTAAATAAGCTATCATTCTTGAGTGTGCTCAAGCTCCTTGACAAGTATTCCATCCCTAATACAAAAAGATATGGAGAGAGAGGGTCTCCTTGCCTAACACTAGTGGAAAATCATGTATCGCTGACGGGCATTCCCGTCAGCGATGCCCAAATTCCCGTCAGCGATAGATATCGCTGACGGCGTCCCGTCAAGGATACGCCGTCAGCGATAGTCCCGTCAGGGAAGAACTATCGCTGACGGGGAGCCGTCAGCGATAAATATCGCTAACGGCAGGGGTGGTGACGGCAAAGCCCGTCAGCGATAGAGAAACATCGCTGACGGGATCCCCGTCAGCGATATACAAACATCTATATGAAATCTCTGTTTAATTCTTATAATAAACAGAGATTTCATATAGATGCATACATACACATCTACATGCATTCAAGAGTTGAAGCTATTATCTCTAATAAATAATTATATAGAACATATAATGATTACATGACTGCTACTTTTTTGGCCTATCTACATGCATTCAAGAGTTCAAGAGTTTTAAGACTTTGCATACACATCTACATGCATTCAAGAGTTCAAGAGTTTTAAGACTTTGCAAAAGGGACATGACTTTGCTCTTCAACTTGAGAAGGGGCTTGACATTATCTAAACTTAGATTTATACAAATCAATATCTTATAACAGTTTCTACTACATCCTCTAGTGCATAAATGAAAATAAACAGCTTCTTATATCCTAACAAGCAAGCCCCTCATACGAATGGGTCATAGTAACTCGGCTAATAAGATGACCAAAAGAAGAGTGCAAACAATAAATTCCCAACATGATAACAGGCTAATAAGAGCTAAGATAATTAGTTAACCTGCATTTTCTTGGCCAATTCTAGCTTTTGTTTCCTAGTCTCATCCTCATCGTACCCCTTCTTAAATTGAACCATCGTTCTCCTGTGCAGTTCTGGTAGTGGGATAAAGGGAGCGTTCTGAGATTTAAAAATATATTATTAGTTTTATTTATCAAATATTCTAAGAAGCGAAGAGAATATACATAGAAGATTAAAAGACTTTATACCGTTGTCCTACAAAATTGATCCTCAATCTGGGCAAATGAAGTAGTCCCTGTATGATGATCGTATTCTTTTTTCCATCGATTAAGTTTATTTCTCCTACATTTTTTCTTCAACATGAACAAAGAGAATTTTAGTGCATGGTATAATATACAATGGAATATATCACTAGTTTCAAATAAATAACTTGATGATAATTAACTACTATACATATTTACCTGGTGCTCCTCTTGGCCCCACAATAATATAAGTGCAGCTAAGTGCTCAGGCTCAACCCTCTTATCTCGTTTGTATATCCTCTCCCAGTTGTGAGTGAAACAATCAAAGCATTTCTTCTTTATCTCATGTCTCCACTCCCGAAGAGAATGCTTGAACTTTCCCTGGTATCCAAATAAAAATTCCCACCCTACGGGATTGTCTTCGATGTTGAAATATCTCTAAAAAATAAAATATAGTTAAGCATGGACAATTGATAGAATTAAAAAACAATTGTGCTAAATATAAGAATTTACCCAACAATCTCGATATATACTCTCCAGGACATGAAATGGCTGCTCCCAAGCCTCGTAATAGGGATTCACATTAACACTCCTCCGTATCAAACAACCAAGGTATGAGCTGAAGTTATTAGCCCATTGTCCGGTTGGAATCCCATTATGTCCCCATCTCACAATTGCTCGGAAACCATCCGGTGGTAACTTTTTTTTAAAGTCACTTCCTTGGCGTCCTTTCTTCTGGTAAAGTTTTTCACCTATAAAAAAGAAATAATAGATATATCAACACTTTTATTTAATCAACACTTTTATTTAAGCTCTTATAATTTACTAAAAAAGGAAAAAGAATTTTATCTGGAATTGATTAAGTTTTTGATCAAACTCACCAAATCTTTGTCTGATTTCATTTTTTGCATCAGATATAATCTCATCAATCTGTGGGGCCCATTCATCTAATCTATTTTTCACAAGCATGTATTTTTCATTCTGCTTGAGTCTGTACCCCTCTGCACATGCTGGTAAGGGCCCGCGCTCAATCCCAGGAATGTATGCTCGAAGTATAACTGGAGGATCTGCATATAATGGTATGTGAGCCGGCTCTTCCTCACCCTCACCTATAAAAATAAAAGAAATAAATTATCATTGTGCATATATCATGAATAAAAATACGTAAGTTAAACCAAGTTATACCTGACATCTCTCCTGAACTCGGAGGCTCTTCCTCAGAGGATTGGTCTTGACTGGGGTTAGCTTGGAATAACCTCCTGTTAATATTTTTAGACATCTGCAAGTTGAATAAACATACAAATTAATATAACATAGATGCAAATTGGCTTGGTGAAAATAAAAACAATATGTATTGTTGCGATACTAAAATTTTCATTTCACATCAAGTTTGTAGGCATTTGCAAGCTGAATATACAAAATAAGATATTACATATTTATATCGTCCAAAAGGTAATTGAGATACAATGCAGTGATATTAAAGATTTTATTATACAATTTGCAAACTAAAAAAAGTTACATGAAGACCCGATTACAAATAATTGCTGTTTAGCTCCTATTAATGTCTGTGATAATATTTGGAATGTCTGTCCGAGTTGTTGGAGCATCCGTTTCAAACACTACGTTTTGAGGGTACGAGAATTCATCGATCGCTGTATTTGGCTCATTGAAGTTGTTTATATAGCTCTCGTCATCATCTTCATTAGTGGAAGGTTGAATATAAGCCCTAGAATCCTTGTTCAAGACAACCCACTCGTCTTTAACTGTAGGATCTTTCACATAGAAACATTGTCCCACCTGAGATGCAAACATGAATTTTTCATCACTATCAATTTCTTTATCGAGATTGACAATTGTAAATCCAAAGGGATCCTTTTGAGTCTTTGTAAAACACCAACGAATCATGAACATCATGTATTTATGTTCATTTGGACCACCATAGCCGTAGAATATCTCCACCACATCTTCCAACCTTCCATAATATGTCATATTATTTTTAACTGGATTCTGATCTCTTCTGTTTGAGAAACATTCCCGTGAGAAGGTAGCCATGACACCACTATTCTGGGTGACCTTCGTATCATCAACCTCCATTGTGTGAAATTTATAACCGTTAACACGATACCCACCATATTGAATTACAGCATAGTAAGGCCGCTTTGCGTGAACCTTCACTTCTTCTGATATTTGATTATTAAGGACAAGTTGTTCCTGGATCTAAATATATACAAAAATAAGCAATCTATTAAATCAATAATTTCTAAGTGTTTTATCAATGAAATACAAATATCGCTAAATTTAACAATACTTACTTCACTATTCAACCAAGCAGGGAATTCCTTCATATGCCTTTCTTTAATGTCATGTACAGCTGTACTACCGGTAACTTCATTCTTAAGTTTTTCCTGATGTTGCCTATTAATGTGCATAAATTTAATTATTATTGTCAAAATAAAAATTTTGTCAAAATAAAAATTAAAGAGTAAATGGTATTAAAAAGTATTTTTAGATATTTTACCTCCGGTACTCCGAGAAGATTTCAAGATTATTTATAACATATGCATGCGCTTGATCTAACAATATGTTAGAATAATTTTTGTTCAGCCCGCGAGGATAGAGAACTGTGCACTCCTTATTATCAACGGGTGCTTGAAGTTCAGTTTGTTCCCCTCTCATATAACGAGAGGCAAATAAGAGACACTCGCTTCTCACGTAACTTTCAGCTATTGAACCTTCTGGGCGAGCTCTGTTACGCAATTGACGCTTCATTGAACCCAAATATCTAAAAAATGAATATTAATCAGATATAGATGTAAAGAAATTTACATTTAATAGATATAAATATTGATAGGTAACGATTAAATTTTTCTAAATACTAACCTCTCTATTGGATACATCCAACGATAATGGACTGGTCCTGCTATTACAGCCTCCTCCGCGAGATGATGTGTAAGATGAACCATTATTGTGAAAAAAGATGGAGGAAAGAGCATCTCCATTTCACACATTGTTTCAGAAATATTTTCTCCAAGTTTCTCAAAGTCACGGGCGTCTATAACTTTAGAACAAAGCTTTCTGAAAAACCCACAAAAATCAATAATAACCTTCACTGTTTTTTTATTCTGCATAGTACTGCGTAGTGCCACAGGTAGCAATTGATGAAGAAGCACATGATAATCATGAGTTTTAAGCCCTAATATTTTCCTTTCTTGCACCTGGACATTGTTCGATATGTTTGCGGAGTAACCCTCTGGTAACTTTATTGATTTAAGGACTTGACAAAATGTTTGCATCTCAACTTTCGACATTGTAATACGAGACGCAGGCAACTCTAATTGGTCATTTCCGATAATTTTTGGCTGCAATTCCTCTCTAATGTTCAATGCAGTTAGATCTCGACGAGCTCGTAGATCATCCTTTGATTTAGTAGCATCTTGCAACAGTGTGGACAAAAGATTATCACAAATATTTTTTTCAATGTGCATAACGTCCAAGTTGTGACGTATTTTTAGCTCTTTCCAATAGGGGAGTTGAAAAAAAATGCTGAATTTTGTCCATCCTGAAGGTAATTTTACGACTTCAGCCCCATCACTCACCACTTGTGCTTGTCTCTTTCGTTTTGGTATCCTTTTGTTAATACGCAAGTTTCTTACTCCAAGTAAATCTTCTTTCGAATAGCGCTTCTTTCCAAACCTGACGGCAAGGAACATCTCAAGCAAATGTACAATCTGATCCTCACGTAATGGACGCGGAGCATCTCTCTTCTCAACAGTATCATCAAAAAACTTGCTCCATTTTTTGGTTCTGTACCTGTGTTTTATGTTCAACCACCTTCTATTAAACCAATAACAAAACTTTCGACTGTGCTGCAAATAAAGGCCTTTGAATTCTGGACCACACACTGGACATGCATATGTTCCCTTTGTAGACCAACCTGAAAGATTCGCATAGGCTGGAAAATCATTAATTGTCCATAGTAAAATAGCACGTAGTCTGAAAGACCGCTTTGCATGAGTATCATAAGTCATAACCCCTTCAGTCCAGAGTTGTTTTAACTCATCAATTAGCGGTTCTAAAAACACATCTATGTCATTGCCTGGTGCATGCTTGCCTGGTATCAATAATGAAAGTATCATATACGGTTGTTTCATGCAAAGCCAAGGTGGTAAGTTGTAAGGCGTTAATATCACAGGCCATGTAGACCAACCAGAACTCATTATCCCAAATGGATTGAATCCGTCGCTAGACAAACCTAGTCTAACATTCCTGCACTCATTCGCAAACCAAGGAAAAGTTCTATCCATATGCTTCCACGCCTCTGCATCAGCCGGATGTCTGATTTTACCATCATTAGTACGTTCTTCCATGTGCCACCTCATTTGCTTAGCAGTGTCTTTATTCATATACAACCATTTTAACCTTGGTATTAAGGGAAAATGACGCAGAACCTTTGCTGGAATCTTCTTTTTCGCAAGCATAGACCTTGTTGTCCCATGTGTTGAATAATTTTTGCGTTGTACCCACCGTGATACTCCACAAGTTGGACACTCCTGAAGATCTTTGTTATCTTTATAGTAGAGGATACAATCATTAGGGCATGCGTCGATTTTATTGTAATCAAGTCCTATAACAGAAACAATCTTCTTTGCTTTATCATAATTTTCTGGTATGCTATCTTTTCCATTTGGAATGACTTTTCTCAGCAACACAAGCAACATATTAAAATATTTATCTGCCATTCCGCTAAGAGACTTTATACGCAAAAGACGCAGCATAAATGATAACCTGGTGAACTCGGTGCAACCCTCGTACAGATCGTTTTCATTATCGTCTATTAGTTTCATTATCTGCGCCAGCTCCTCATGATCAGTCATGCTTCCAGCATTTCCTGAATCGTCAGCATCCTCTGCATAATCAGATTGATCTATATTAGGAACTGTTAACATATCCGCGAGCATCGTATGTGTATCATCTATTCTCGTATCATCTATTCTCCCACAAGAAGTACCGGTATCCGCTATCAGTTCCATTTCTTCAAGACATCCTTCCCCATGAAACGTCCAATATTTGTACTCCTCATGGAATCCTGATATTAAGTGTTTTTGTAAATCACTTTTATCCACCAACGCCCTATTTTTACACCAACAGCAGGGACAATACACGACATCACTATTTAACTTCCGTGGGTCTGCCAAGGCGTACTTTATGAATTGATTTATTCCATCTTTATATCGACTATCCCTCCATCTATCAATACGAGGAATATCGATCCATGATTTGTCCGGAACTATCCTCATAGATCTGTATGATATTAAGCATAATTAGGTAATGTGAATTTTTATTAGTAACGTATCAAATTAAAGGTTGCGTGATATTAACTTTCTTCACGACATCAAGGAAATTTTAATTATAATATTCTTGGAGTAAAATCTAACGCAAATATTTGAAATAAGACAATTTAACGGCTGTCATAGGAAATGGACCTATCCCATTAGGAATATAGTAGTGTTTACAACTACCTTTATATACTTTAAGCGTTTTTATTTCTTAAAAATTTCGGCAGCACCTACCCGCAGTTCTCCGAGTACACTGTGCGGATGTTATAATGCGTATCAATCATCGATAATAGATCGATTATAGATCGATACGCAAAACAACATACGCTTATTGTACACGGAGAACAATGCGGTACGTGTTATCGAAATTTATAAGGAATAAAAATGCATAAAATATACAAAGATAGATGATACACTACTGTATTCCTAACCTGTACGAGAAGGGGACTCCTCCCCGGACAGATCTAATAATTATTGCATGTATATCATGCTCCTAACATAAATCACGTTATTCTCTTTAGATGTAAAAGTAATTTTCACATCCAACTAGAATTGCGTGAGTTTATATAAGAAGAGATTCACATCCAACATTATTAGACGGGAAACTAGGGGTAACGACTTTCGATTCATAAATCATGATATATAACACAATAAAACTTGTAATTACCACAAGAGAATAAATTAACCAAAAGAGAATAAAGACCCAGAGAGTAAATTAGCACTTAACATTTTTATAATTGTATTGTTCTCGTTTATTGTCATATTCATCACTATACATATCCTCTCTTTTTTATTTATTTACCATATGAAGTCGTATTTTTGTCATAATAGTTTTTTTTAATATTTACAATTTTCTAATGATGGATAATTTAGGATAGTTAAGCATAAATATGATAAAAATAATTAGATGTTTAAGTAATCTCGATACTACCTGTGTAAATACAATTAGTAATCTCGAGGTTACTCATATAAATACACAAACTTCATAGATGCTCGTGTAATTACATATTTTTTTAAAGTATTTTTAATTTTTAAAAGATATTTAGCCCCTAGCTCATATATTTTGAAACGAGTTTTTGAAAAGTTGATACTGTAAATAAGTTCCTTAAAATCAAATTAGTCTTCTAATTTAAATCAATTAATTTAAACTGACAAATTATCTTTTATCACATTCATTCGTAAATTAAATTAGAGGAACTAAATTTGCACCGTGAAACAAGTTGACTTCAAGCAAATATTTACACGATAAACTTATAACCTCTGTTATTTCAAAATTAAAACATCAAGTTGTGACAGCAATGCAATCCAACAAAACGTAAACTTATAATTATCAGCCAGCTTGATCGTTTTATAACTAATTATGTATAATTTCTATACACTAAAATGCGACAATGACCAAAAATTACCGCTTGGATCTCCTGCAATGCAATCCAACAAAACGTAACACTCACTTGGACCTCCTTCACTGCAATCAAAGAAATCAAATCTGAAATTAGAAAAAACAGCAACCTAAAAGCAGGAAAAAAAATTTGAAAACAAAATCAAAGAAATCATACGCTGACGGGTCTACGACGGTGAGCTGCCAGGTGACCCACTGTTCTAGTCGGCGGGGGGTATCTACGACGGCGAGCTGCCAGGTCGACGGTGAGCTCGAAGGTCGACGGTCGACGGGGGGGATCTGCGACGGCGAAGCTCGAAGGTCGAAGAGCGGGAGAGGAAGATGATGGCGCGGGCGGCTGAGGTGTTCGGGGAGGTGGCGGTGAGGTGATCGCCGGCGGCTGAGCTGAGAGAGGGAAAATCGAGGGCGCGCGGCGGGCTGAAAAATTAGGGTTTCAGCGAAAAAAATTTCTTCGCCGAAATTTATAACTAACATCGCTGACGGGAAGCCCGTCAGCGATGTTTGCATCCCGTCAGCGATGTTTTCATCGCTGACGGGAAGGAATAATCCCCGACGGGAACATCCCTGACGGGGATTCCCGTCAGCGATATAAACATCGCTGACGGGAATTTCCCGTCAGCGATGTTCCCGTCAACGATACTACTATTTCCACTAGTGTAAGGCCTCTTGCCCGTTTAAAATAGCCATGTAATGAGCCATTAAGAGATAAAGAGAACTTGGGAGTAGTAATACAATACATTATCCATCTAACCATATTATTAGGGAACCCCAAACCTTCCAACATGAATTTGATAAAATCCCAATTGATGGTGTCAAAAGCTTTTCTCAGATCCACATTTAAAATAGCTATTGGTGAGATTTGCTTCCTACCATAGTGCTTGACAAGCTCATGGGCCAAAAGAATGTTACTGGACATTAATCTTCCCTTGACGAATGCACTTTGTGATTCATTTATTAAACTTCCCAAAACCTTCTGAATACGACTAGCTATGATTTTTGTTATAACTTTATAGACTAAGTTACAACAAGATATAGGTCGGAAATCATAAGCACTCTTGGGGTTTAAAATTTTTGGAATGAGAGTAATAGTAGTAGAGTTGAATGTACCTAGGAGTTTCCCAGAATTGAAGAACTCCTCAACAGCTAAGCATAGATCTTCACCAATAATTTCCCAAGCTGACTTAAAGAAAGTTGCATTGAAGCCATCAGGGCCTGGAGCTTTACCCACAAGCATGGAGAACACTGTCAGTTTAATTTCCTCCCTAGAAACTGGCATACTCAGATTGGTTTTTTGATCTGAAGTGAGAGTGGGACCATTGGCCAATACTGCAAGATCAGGTTGAGCTGTAGGAGATGATGTCCCCAAGAGTTTCTTGTAGTAATCAATAAACTCATCAATTATTTCTGTCATTTCTGTAATTCTCTCCCCATTTTCTTTGTAAAGAGACAGAACTCTGTTATGATGCCTTTTATTTTTCATAATAGAATGGAAAAATTGAGAACATTTGTCACCATGAAGACTCTAGTTAATGTTAGCTTTTTGTTTGAAGAAAGAAGTCTCACAGTTGAGTAATCTGACATATTTGAATAAACATTCTCTCTCTTTTGATATTAATCTGGAATTGAAAGGTTCATCATTCAGTTTGCTCTGAGTATCAGCAAGTTCATCTTTAGCAATTTTAATCGTTTGAGGGACTAATTTGAAACTATTAAAGATACGACGGACTAATTAACATGGCAAAAAAAACCCCCCAAAACTTTAACTAAGTTCATCTTCCTAGTAGATTTTATCGCCCATGCAAAGTTCATGAGTACTCATCCAAGAGAACCAAACCTAGACTCAACCGAACTCCTCACTTCCTTTGTGTGCCTCTATCATCATTCTCTCACTGCAAAACAACCTCTGAAACAAACAAGAGCCATTGTGGCTATCTATGCACACGACGGTTCCTGTAAATAGTCAACAAATTGTTGGTACTTGACTTACACAATCTACGTGTTATACATGCAATCAGTCCTCTTCGCTCTATATATGCACTATATGAACCTATCACTTGCGACAAAAACACTATGGATATCAAAGTTGAGAGATCTACCGTTATCCCCCAACCAAACCCTAAGGCCGACCCCGTGGAGCTGCCGTTGACTATTTTCGATTGTTATGCTCCCCGTTACCATGTGTCCGTCCTCTTCGGCTTTAGACCTCCAACTCCGACGAATTCTGCGCTTATCGACGGACTGAAGAGGACGCTGGTGCACTATCCGACCCTCGCGGCAAGGCTCGACTACGTGGGCCCTGGGAAGCGTCCGTGCTTCTTGGTGGGTGGGCCTGAAGGGGGTGTGATTGCGGTGGAGGCGACGGTGGCGGGGAGGCTGGAGGAGCAGTTGCCTCTTGTGCCGAGGCCGGAGTTTGAGAGGTTGCATCCTCCGTGGTTGGATGCGGAGGTGAGATTATTTTAGCCGCATCATAACTTTAAAATTTGGATTATTTTAGCCGCATATCATAACTTCAAAATTTTGGTAAGGACTGAGCAATGATGGGTATCTGATGGAATTTGATCCTGCATTGCTATGATACTATCATAAAATCAGTTTATCTGACAGTGACATCAAATACTTCCCAAAGTATGTGACCCGAGGACATGAAACTTTATAATTCAATTTCATACTTTACCTTAATTTTACTAAGACTTAATAGCAATTAACTACTATTATATATGAACTACTGCTCAAGTTGCAATGAATTATTCTATAAGCCTTTATTGTCGACTTCGGATTGCAAGTTTGGCCCACTTTATGTTAATTAATCTCAGAAGGCTTGGAAAATTAGGCCCCGTTTAGTTCCGGTTTTTGGATGGGTAAAAGACGGGAAAGCTGTCAAAAATATTAGCTTTTTGGCACATTTCCCCTAAAATCGCCTCTTATCCAAAAAAACGGATCCAAACAGCCCCTTAACGTTGCTCAACCCCCAAAAGGCCAAAACCTCTTCAGATAATCCTTAAAAGTTGGGGTGTTGTCCCAAAACATATTCAGTAAAATGCGAACATTTCGAAACTTTTTATGCACTTTCTATAATCTGTTCTTGATCAGGGACCAGTCACACTCCTCCAAGTCCAGTTCAACCGCTTCGAATGCGGCGGCCTCATAATCGGAGTCACAGCAGACCACCGCGTGGCCGACGGCCAATCAATGAGCAACTTCTTCATCGCATGGGGCAAATCCGTCCGTGGCGCTCCGATCGACCCTCTCCCGATTTACGACCGATCATGGCTCAAACCGAGATCTCCTCCGAAATGCACAATCGAGCACTGGGGCCACGAGTTCAAACCCGTCTCCCCAAATCAAAAGTACGCTTTCCCGCCAATTTACGCAACCACGGATCCTGGCAACATAACCAACGTCCTACTGCACTACTCTTCAGACTTCATATCCACCAAGCTGAAGTCACAAGTCAAACGAAAACTCTCGACTTTCGAGGTATTGTTAGCCCACATATGGAGGAAGATCACGATGTCTCGCGGTCTCAACGACGAAACCAGCATGTTGGCTAAAGTCTCTGTTAACGGGAGATGTAGACTGAAGCCTGCGGTACCAAACGAGTTCTTCGGTAACTTAGTTCTCACCGCGCATCCTCAAGCAAATGCGAAAACCCTACTTCAGGGAGATTTGGAAACGGCGGCAAGTATTATCCATGTAGCGGTTCGTGATACCGACGATGGGTATTTTCGATCTGTGATAGATTTTGGGGCGATGAATGAGGAGGAGGAGTTGGTGAGGGCTGACGATGATATTAGTACGAACGTGATGTTGCCGGATTTGGAGGCAGATAGCTTGTTAGGGTTTCGGTTTCAGGAGCTGGATTTTGGCGGTGGCGGCGAGTTGTGTGCTTTCACGCTAAGTTGGGTGCCGTTGGATGGGCTGGTTGTGCTTTTGCCGGCATTGGAGAAGGACGGAGGTGTAAATGTGTTCGTGGGGTTGTTGGAAGAGCATGCTAGGGTTTTGAAGGAGATATCACACTCATTGGATTAGATTTATAAGCGTTAATCAACTTTATGAGCCTTAATTTGGTTTGTGCTTATTAATCAGTAGATTAATCCAATAAAAACGAGCTCGTGTTTGGGAAAAACCCTTTTATCCTCTATTTGAATTTCTTTTTTGTCTGGATGAAGAGCAAAGTATAATCAACTTCATCCAAAGTATAATCAACTATAAACTCATTAAAAGAGTACAGGGATCGGTGTAGTCTAACGTATGCCATGTTGGCATTCTGAATATGTTGATAATCCAGACTGTAATGATCGAGATGTATACCTCATTAGCTACACTTACACGTTGTCAGTCAACATCGCGGAGAGACACCAATACCCATTTACTATAATTTAATTATCTTTTAGTCTGAGCTAGGTCTCAGTAAGACTCGTAATAACCAGTTATTGTTCTTGTAGATCGAGTTGCACTCTAGTAGAACATTCAACCAGCAAAATAATACTTTTTTAAGTCATATTTGTAACTTAAGTCTAATAAAAGCGTATGACAGGGTTAATTCTATTATGCACCACATTTCTATCTGTAATCAATGATCACTTCAAAAGAAAAGATTTGAATCCGTACGACTCTACCCTATGTTACCCGGGTAGTTCTATTTGGAAGCTGTACACATACCATGTTGGATTTAATCTAATAAATCTAATTGTGGACACATATGATTAATCATTGTGTATTGCTATCGTTTCAGGATAACCCACTAAAGTGATCAATTAAGTTGGGTTAATGGGTATTTAAATAAGTCATGGGGTTATATGTGCAGATACCAGGTTGTAATTGTGATTTATTGAGGGGCTAAATTACAAAAGTACAACATCTATAAATAAGGGGTTATGGTCCCTAACCTAGGGTTACAACTTTCTCTAATTTCTCTTCACCCCCATCTTGAGAGAGATATTCGGCTATAGAGAGAACCCTAAGGTTAGAAGATCATCAAAACCCAAAATCAAGATCTCTACTATGGATTCAGGTATAAGCTTTCGCTCTTTTGATTATTGTTTAATCTCTTTGAATTAATCATGGCTATATGGTTTTAAGATCTCAAGTTTTAGATCTACCAAGTGGTATCAGAGCCACCTTGATTAATTCTTAGGGATTTAAGTTTTATTGGGTTTTTTTTGATCTTAAATCTCTGGTTAAAGATTCGTTTTTGTTCTTCGGATGAACAGTAAATTTGTTGTTCGGATGAACAGTAACGAAATTTTTCGGATAAAAAAATAATGAAAATTTTCGGATGATCAGTAACTGGAAAAATCGCCGGTGAACAGTAACTTTTGGGAATTTTTTGGATTTTCCTTTGATTTTTCCTTCAATTTTTTTCCGATTCTGGATCGGTTTTGAAAATAAAAATCAAAGTTTTTTGTGGTTGTCGGCGGCGGTTTCAGTTTGAAACCCTAAGGGTTCGTGGCGAAAATTAAGGAGGTGGTTACCTCAAACGAACTTTGCGTTCGTTCTCAAGTCGAACATTGCGTTCGT
>BQKN01064164.1:45274-66754 GCA_022839385.1 Asparagus kiusianus
GTTGACCCAAAAGCACAAGTCAACCTCTATATTCTTGTTTCTCAAAGAAAAAGAGAATAGATAGTGAAATTCTTATTTCTCAAAGGAAACAAGAATCGAAAGTGATATATTTCATCAAAGTGAAATATACACTCTTCCTCTCATCAGCTCTAAGACCGAATATTGAGGGAACCTACAAGCAATAGCCAACACCCAGAAAACAGTAAATACACGAGATTTACGTGGTTCGGCAAACTTGCCTACGTCCACGGGAGGGGTGAGGGGAGATTCCACTATGAGAACACCGACGACTTGTACAATCCACAAGCTCGTCTCAAAGAAAAAAGATCTAATTTTTACCCAAAAGAAATTGACCTCTCTTTTGTAAATCCCTCTTTTTCTCTCCTCAAAATCTCACTATTTTTCTCTCAACAACTGCTGCAATTTCTTAGCCGCCAAAAAAACCCTCTGCCTTTTTGCGATTTTCCCACTGCTGACTTTTTCTCCAAGCCGCTGTTCCCGCAGCTTTTCTTTTTTCACCGCAGCTTTTCCCCACAGCAAAAACCTAGAGATCATAGGTATTTATAGGAGAATGATGCGGTTATTAAAATAAAACTTGGGCCTTGGCATTTACCCGCTGGACTCTTGGTACCCGCTGGATTTTTGCCAGGCTGGGCACACGTTCACAGAACTCATTACATTCTATGATTGAACCTTGGATGATCCTTCATTGACATGCACCAGCACATGACATGTTGTTCATCAGATTTTCATGCAAAGCCATTTCTAGTTCTGGACAATTAAACCGCATAAGCCTTTTCAATAAAGCCTAGAATATCTCGGGCCCATCTCCCTAAATTGAGAAAATTTTCTTTAGTAAGCAATAAAGCATGTGATGTGTCTTATCAAGGATAGAGTTAAAGTTTGTAGCATGTGATGTGTCTTATCAAGGATATGTAGAGTCAAGTTTGTAGCATGATGTGTCTTAGCTAAGCCTGCTAGCTTGTCCTCCTTGAGTTGTCAATATACGAATCCAATATGCTAGGTGTCCATTAATTAGCATGCAAAGCTAGATAGACAATGCCATTTTTTTTAATCCAATAATAAGCAGAATCCAGGAGTTAAAAGCTTCAGGGACAAGGAGCTTAGACTAAGGGCATCTCCAACAGCTTCTCTAAAATTTTCTTCAAAATGGGAAAATAAAAGTCATATTTTTCAATTTATTTTTATACCAACTCCAACAGCTTCATCATTTTAAAGAATCTATTTTTTCCTCTAAAAATTTGGAGAATGCTGCAGATTTGGGGAAGCTTCCCCATTTTTTCTCCTCCATCCCTATTTTGGGGAATGAGATGGAGAATCTGTTAGACGAAAAACCTAACTAAATTCCCCAAAAATGAGAAATGAGGAACCTGTTGGAGATGCTCTAAGAACTACATGACCTATATGCATAAATAGAGCTAGGTAGCTAAAAATTAGAACAGAGGAAGGAGAAGTTCAAGGAGAGCAGAAAGCAAACTGAAATTGTGGATTCATGTAAGTAAGCTCTCCCCTCTTAAATTCTGGTGTCATTCTATTTATTTGGTACCGATTAATTTCCATACAAATTATTGTAGGCTAACTATATGTTAAGAACTTGCTTCTCTAATTATTTGACTCTTTTCATCCAATAATACGGGAAGACACGAAATAGACTCACAAGTCTGAAGAGCGGTAGTGTTTATATATGGTAGGTGACGTTGTTGCATCCTCTACACATATTGATACTTTTTAGAAGCTTCTGCGTAACTCAACTATGCGGGGTAAAAAGGCTGAAACCCACATACAAATTGTGTGACTCTTGAGAACAAAGAGAAACGCATAAACATAAATGCTAGACTTAATGAATTATATAATGATAACAAAATTTACATATAGTTGGAAACTGGAAGTTATTAAACCACGTATAAATTTGTTGGATAACAGGTTTTTGGATAACAGGTTTTTAATATGTTTTCTAATTTATTTTAGTAATAGGTTATTGGGATTCCTAATCTGTTTTGGTAACAGGTTATTGGGATTCCTAATCTGTTTTGGTAACATGATTCCTAATCTATTTTGGTAACATGTTATTACGATTCCTAATCTGTTTTGTTTTTTATTTTAGAATTCCTAGTATGTATTTGATTTTAGGATTCTATATATATATGGAACGTTTTAGATGAGAAAATAAGCAAGGACGTTTTTTAGTAGCTTCTGAAAGAGAATAGTGCATCAATTGTGGGAGGATTTATGAGAGATCTAGAGAGCTTTGTTCTAGGGTTTATTGGTGAGTTTTGTAACCCTATTTGTATTCTTTTGATTTTAATAGTAAGAACTCCTCCCTCCTTGCCCCGTGGACGAAGGCAACTTGCCGAACCACGTAAAATTCGTTGTCTTGCTGTGATTGTGATTTGTGCTTGTGTTTGGTTGTGATCTTTCTCATTCTTGTTCGTGTGATTTGAGTTTCGCTACGCACAACAAAATTATCATCTCATGTTATGGTTGACTTAAATAATAATCCTAATTGATCTTTGCTTGATAGAGATAAGGACCGGAACTACTTGGCTATTTACTTGAGATTAATAAGAGTCCAAAGTCACATGGACTTCTATAAAGTGGCAGAGTTGGTTTATTCTACAATTTTATTAGCTGAAGACTATTGGGATTTTGTCTTTGATTCTTTGTATAACTTTATGAGAATTAGATAGGGTTAGAGTTCTATCATGATTAGGAGTTTGGGTTCTATCATGATTAGGAGTTTGAATCCTATTCTAATTTGGAAGTTAGGCTAGAGATAGAGTTTTGGTGTTTCCCTATATATATTCTTCTATTTGTGGAGGAAAAACCATGAAGAAAAAGTATAGATGTAGTAGATGAGAGAGAGAGAAGGTTTCGTAGTCTTTATCTGTGCAAAAGATTACAAGGAGTGGGCTTTGGAGAGAATATGAGAGTTGATTATGTATGTGAGGTTGAGAGATTGAGAGATGAGAGTTGAGTGGTTCCTCTTGTAGTTCTCCCTGATACATATTGAATTTCTTGTATTGTTGCCCCGTGGACGTAGGTCGAAGTTGGTCGACCGAACCACGTAAATCTCGGTGTTCTTTTCTTCTTGATTATGGTTATTCTATCTTATTGATTGGGGTTGGCTTCCGAGTTGCACATATCGTGGTAGACGGGGAGACTAAAATTCCCTAACAAGTGGTATTAGAACGATGATGATGGACCCGGGAGCGAATTCGTAAGATATAAGACGACGTCATGCAAGATTGAATATCGGTGTTACAAAAATCAAGATGAAAAGAAAAAAAGAAAAAGAAAAAAGTACTGTAGAAGCAGCATACTAGAGCGGTCGAGAACTGTAGCGGGATACTGTAGCAGAGACGCGGTGGTCACTGTTCATGCAGATCCGACGGTTGAGATTGACTTGTCTTTTGATCGATGATTTGGAGGTGGATTTTGGTGATCCAAAAGTCGTTCCTAGGGTTTTTAGACATGCTGAATTTGTTTTTGGCATCGGTTTCATCAAATTCAAACTCTACAATGACTGATTTGAATTTTGGTTAGAGGATGATGACTTCTTCGGGTCTGAAGTTTGATATTCCGCTATTTAACGGCAAGATAAATCTGATAGTAGATAAGGAGTAGGAGTTGGTTGGTGTGCAGACTCGAGGAGGACAGTGTCAGATTAGGTGGAGCTTGCAAACAGACATGACCGAGTGACACATAGGGTAATGGAGATGGTGGCATTGGACTTGAAGATGATGAGTGCTCATATTTGGTCCAATCCAAGTGATGGAGGAGATAGAAGTATCCAGCTCGTAGTGTGTAATGACCATAAATTTTTAATACTGATTTACATAACGTTCCAGGTATTTAAATATTAAATTTTATTTTTAAAGAGAATAATTATATTTTTACCAATTTTCTAGAAATTTTAACGATTTACAAATTAGGCTTTCATATTTATTTGGTTAATTATAAATTAAATTATTTCAATTGATCCTTGTAACATTTAATTATTTTGTGATTTATTTTCGTTTTTAATAATAATAATAATATTTAAATATTACAATTACCTCTCCATGCCCACGTTTTCCCCCACATCCCCACTTTCCCCTCACTCTCTAGCCCATCACACTCACGTACACCCCCACTTCTCTCTCTCATTAAAATAATCCCTCAGCATTCTCTCTCTCCATCACTCACTTCATCTCTCTGCACCTCTCATCTCTCCTCTCACGCAACTCCATCTCTCACTTCATCTCTCTCCTTCAGCCTTCTCTCTCTCCATCTCTCACTTCATCTCTCTCTAACTCCCTGAACCCAAAACCGCCTCCGACCCGAGCTCCGTCGACGCCGGCCGTGCCGTTCGAACCCAGCTCACCACCGTTACCCCGCGCGGCAACCCCAGCCCCATACCCTGGCCGCCGCCCGATCCCAGCGACCCCAACAGCAACCACTGCCTCTCCGTCACCATCACCGCATCTCGTCAACCTCCTCCTCAACTCCGACCACCTTGTTCAAGCCTCGCCACCTCCCCTTGGCCGCCGCCCGACCCCAGTGACTCCGACGAGCCCCACACCCATCGAACTCCAGCCGCTCACCCCAGTCCTCCTCCAAGAGTCGCACCAACCGCTACCAGCCCCGTCGGTCGTCTCACCGCCCTGAGCAGCCGCACCACGCCCAACTCTGACAGCCCTCCAGACCCCTTTAGCCTCCTTCGCCCCCGACACCGCCTGACCACCTCCGCGACCGCCGAGCAGCCCTAGCTCCAGCCCTCGACTCCTCCACCCTCGAGCTCAGCCCGAGCCGACGCCCTCCGCGCCGCTGCCCCTCAGCGCCGCCACCGCCGGCCTCCGCCCACGCCTCCCGTAGCCGAGTAGCCAACAGTCCCCTCGCCCCTCTCCGTCGCTGCAGTCCCTCGACAGTCCTCTCCCCACGTCGACGCCGCTAGCCACACTCGCAGTCGACTCGTCGTAGGCAAGATCTCGTGTTTACCTTGTTTCTTAACTAATGATTAATATCGTGATTAATCTGATGATTAGATATAAATAAATTATTTTGTGATTTATATGGTGATTAGTATGATTATTATATGTAGGTAAATTATTTATTGTGGTTAAGATGCAATTTTGAATATTTGTGTGGAATAGTGATTTCGAGTGCACGATAAAAATTAGATGAATAATGTTGCTAATTGTATTTTTAAGAGATTGTGGATATGAAATGACAAGTTATGTATTAAAATTAGAATTTACAAAATTTTATCGAAAAGGAATTAATTAAGGGAAATTTATAAAATAGGGAAATATTATTTTTCATGCAGAAAGGAATTAATTTAGTTATAACGAGAAATAGTTTTAAAGAATAATTTTGGAAAAAGAATATTATTATTTATGATAGTATGATTGAACGCCGTAGAGCACGACATTTCATGTGCAAAACGACATCGGTTGCTAGTTTCCTTTCTACCGTATGATTATTCTAGAAAATACGTAAGTACGGATATTTTGCATGAGGAGTTTGGAAATTCCAGTAGTGATGAAGTTCCTTATGTATGTATTCACGCTGTAGTATTTTGTTATTCCCTCATGTTTATTATAGTTCTCATTTCTGCTACATGAACCTGCATAATCATGTTTAACATGCTATACTATATTCATGATTTGTTGATGTGTTGAGAACCTTAGTAGTTCATAACTTAGTGGCCTCGTGCGTTATGAACAGACTTAGTGACATGTGTGAGTGTGTTGACTGGTTTAGCGGTGAACCCGAGTTTCCAATAAGGATTATGGTTAACTTAGATAAACGAGAAGAGTTGTGATGGGAAAGTCAGTGTTCATGTGATCGGATAAGACTGTTGATGTATCTTCCAGGCTCGTGCCAGTGGTTGGTGTCGCCACTGGGGTTAGTTTGTAGGGCTAAAGTGAAGTGTGTACATCAATTTAGTTAGTGGAATCGTTTCGTCACCCGAGTTTTGCTTGAGTTCGGACCAGGCAGAAAACGGTTTACGTGTAGTCCCTTGGCCGCATGTGTAGCGGGATTGGATGCACGTAGGGGATTTGTGAACAGCCATTTATCCGATGACAGGAGCGTTGACTCTGTGTGAGATGTGGACCACTGAGTTTTAGGTTGGTTAGTAGTCGACTTAGTTACTGTATTCCCATAGCTGTATGTTACCATTAGATTTTTAGTTGCATGTATCATTGTATATCTTGTTAATATTATTATTGTCATAGCATGGGTCGTTAGACCGTTTTATTGGTTCATGTGAGATCTTGCCGTGTGCCATACACGCTGACGTGCACCTGTTTTCTCTGATGTGCGTCAGACTTAGGGGACGAACAGGTTCAGTTCGAGGATGCGACCGAGCCAGTGTATGCTTAGCCGGAATGTCCTTCCGATGGAGTGGAAGAACAAACTGAAGCCTAGACTTGCTTTTCTTTCTGTAGCAGTTGATAGAACACTTTACAGTATTTTTCTTCAGTTGGTGACAGATTTGGTTATTTTGTTAGTATTTCCTTTTATTATGGACTATGTATTTCTTATTTTCTAGTTGAACTATTATTGTAGTAAGGGTATGTTGAACCCATATTTTATGTCTGAGATGATCTGTTGATGATATGTTTATTTCTTACTCTGAGTTGTCTTTATATTCTTACTATTGTGATCGGGGACCTGTGACTGAGATTTATATATTTGAGGCTTAGCGTTTTGGATTGAGAAGAAAAGAAAAAAAAATGATACTATATATATTTCTTTTCAATCTAATACGTCGCGGGATTGTTCACATTCCGATTCCCCGGTATTTTGGGAAGTAGGGCGTGACAAGTTTTAGTGGTGGCCCATGCAGGTCCCGGTCCCGAGTTCCCACTAGTAAGAATGTATTGGACAATTCAAATACATATCATTTTTCATCCGTAAGACTATAATTAAGTTTTTATATTATTATCTTAATAACTATGTTTTAATTCCTATTTTCCTAATATATTGTTTGATTTTAACCTTAATTTTCCTTTTGATCCTCGTTTCCTTCAGAACTAAGGTGGGTACTCATAGTAATGGTAACCCATCCAGTAGCAGTGGTCAGATGCCTGAAGCAGATCCGCAGCAGTTTTAGCGATGATTCAGGGGCTGGTGATGAACCAGCAGTTCTTAGCTGGGCAGTTACAGCAGGAGCATCAGCACCAGCATCCCCCTCGCTCGGAGCCTGGTGTTAGAGAGTTTCAATATATGGACCTCCTTCCTTTACTGGTACCGAGGGACCTTTAGCAGCAGAGGAGTTCCTCATGGTCACGGAGACTATCCTTACGGTGACTCGTATTCCCCCTACAGAGTGGGTAGATCTCATGGATGTTCAGCTCACGGATACAGCTAGAATCTAGTGGGCTGCTGAGAAGACACACCTAGAGAGGCCGATTCTGTGGGAGACGTTCACAGATTGCTTCAATAGAAAGTATTTTCCTCAGTCAGCCCGGGATGAGCTCCTGCGTATATTTGTCGAGCTCAAGCAAGGAGGTCGATCAGTCGACGAGTACGAGGCCGAGTTTTCTTCCTTAAGCCGATATGCTCCCCACTTGGTCACAGACCCCACTATCAAGAGGAACCAGTTCCAGAAAGGTCTGGACAAGTATATCAGATTGGCTTTGGCTAGTAGGGCTCTCGCGACTCACGATGCCGTATTGGATGCAACAAGCGAGATTGAGAGCGTGCAGAAGGAACCAGAAGATTCACACTTAATTCAGAGCAGGACACCAGCAGCTCCGACCCGGAATGTCGAGCGTCCCCCTCCGAGGCAGCAGCAGGCTCCGCAGAGGCAGCAGCATTCTCAGCGTCAACCATTTCATCAGGCTCATCCTTATCAGCGTCCTGGAGTGCAGTCTCAGAGCCAGCCTTCTGTGAAGTGTTCTTATTGTAGCCATGCCGGGCATATTCAGCAGGACTGTCCCAGGCGTCTTCGTTTGTGCTTCACCTGTGGGTCCCCCGTTCATATCAATCGAGACTGTCCTCAACAGCAACAGGCTCGTTTGCCCCCACCTCCAGTTCGGGCAGCTCTCCCAGCTCCACCTCAACCAGTCCCGGCAGCATAGCCTTAGCACAGATCCTATCCACGAGCAGGGTCTCTTCCTCCACAGCAGCAGCTTTATCAGGAAGCACACAAGCAGCAACCTCAGCGACAGATGTTCATGATGTCAGCCGTAGAAGCTGAGGCGAACGATCAAGTTATCACTAATAAGAATTATTTATCTAAGTCTTAATAGAATATGAATTTTCTTATTACATAATGATATTATGATAGGATTGTTTAATAATACTAAATTAGTTGTATTTACATCCTCCTATAATAGACAAGGTTCTTGTTTCTTCCGTTCCTGTTTTATCACTCTTTGATTCTAGAGCCTCCCATTGTTTCTTGTCTCATCGCTTTGCGAGTGCCCACTCTCTTCCTATAGCTTCTCTGACTACGGGCTGGAATATCAACACTGGAAGTGGCATCTTAGTAGCATCCAGTGGTTATGAAGCATGCCTTGTAGTCATCTGCGGGAGGGAACTCTTCACAGACTTTCTGGTGATTGATTTGCCGAGCTTTGATGCAGTATTTGGGATGGATTTGTTGGGGACGTTCTTTGCCACCATTGATTGTCACCGTCGGAGCGTAGTGTTTGAGATACCGGACCACCCGAGGTTTGAGTTCCTTAGTGGCAGCACATCGGCCGGACCTATGGAGTTCAGAGCTAGACCAAAGAAGGCGACGTTAGCTGCGATGCAAGTGAAATCCGAGAAACCAATTATAGTTCGGGAATTTGAAGATGTGTTTCCCGACGATATTTACGGATTACCACCGGATCGAGCAATTGAGTTTTCCATAGATTTGAAGCCTGGAGTTGCTCCGATTTCTAAGACTTCTTATCGTATGCCCCCGACTGAGTTGGCCGAGCTTCGGACTCAGTTGGATGATCTTTTGCGGAGAGGCTTGATACGACCCGGTGTATCGGCCTAGGGAGCACCTGTGTTGCTTGTAGGGAAGAAGGATGGATCCAAGCGGATGTGCATCGATTATCGGGAGTTGAATGCGGTGACAGTGAAGAATAAGTATCCACTTCCCCGTATCGATGATATTTTCGATCAGTTGGGAGGATCGATAGTATTTTTTAAGCTAGACTTGCAGAGCGGGTATCACCAGGTAAAGGTTAGGGATTCTGATATCCCCAAGACTGCGTCCCGGATGAGATATGGACATTATGAATTCTTAGTGATGCCGTTTGGTGTGACTAATGCACCGGCAACATTCATGAACCTGATGAATTTGGTATTCTATGATGTATTGGATAAGTTTGTGGAGGTCTTTATTGCTGACATCTTGGTGTACTCTAAGAGTGAAGCAGAGCATGCAGAACATTTACGGTACGTATTGAAGACCTTGAGAGAGCATCGGCTATTTGCCAAGTATAGTAAGAGCCAATTCTGGCTAGATCGTATAGTGTTTCTGGGACACGTGGTATCAGGAGACGGCATATCAGTGGATCCGGAGAAGGTATCAGTAGTGAAGGATTAGCCTACCGCTAAGTCGGTGTCAGACATTAAGAGCTTCCTGGGATTAGCTGGTTACTACCATCGCTTCATCAGAGATTTTTTGAAGATTGCGGAGACGATGACACGACTTACGAGGAAGGATATTAAGTTTGTCTGGTCCAACGCTTGTGAGCAGGCGATTAAGGAGTTAAAGTCACGACTGATTTCGGCCCCGGTCTTGACCATACCAGATAAGAGAGGGAACTTTGAGGTGTTTTGCGACGCATCAAGTAGAGGATTGGGAGCAGGATGGTCATGTGGTGGCATATGCTTCTCGTCAATTGAAGAAGCACGAGCAGAATTATCCTACCCACGACTTGGAGTTAGCAGCTGTGATTTTTGCTCTTAAGCTCTGGAGACATTATCTATTGGGAGAGCAAGTGAAGGTGTTCACTGATCATAAGAGCTTGAAGTACATATTTACTCAGAAGGAGCTCAACATGAGGCAACGCCGATGGTTAGAGCTAATGGCAGATTATGACATTGATCTTCAGTATCATCCTGGCAAGGTCAATGTAGTACCAGATGCTTTGAGTCGTTTGCCGTCGATTATGACCCTTACGGCATATTGGAGGCTTCAGCAGGAAGTGAGGGATATGAGTATAGAAGTTCTTCTTCCAGGAGTCACCGCTTCGTTGATGAATCTTCAGATTCAATCGACACCGATCGAGCGAATCAAGGCAGCTCAAGCAGATGACCAATTTCTTCAGAAGTGCAGAGAGTTAGCTGTGGCTGGTCGTCGACCGGAATTTGTTGTTCATGAGGACGGATCCTTACGATTTGGGAGTCATATCTGTGTACCAGGAGGAGATGTCCAAGAGGAGTTATTATGGGACGCTCATAGCTCACCGTATTCTATTCACCCTGGAGGTACGAAGATGTATAAGGATCTGAAGCTGAATTATTGGTGGCGTGGTATGAAGAGAGATGTGGCTCGTAGTGTGGCTAAGTGCCTTGTATGTTAACAGGTGAAGGCAGAGCATCGGCGCATCGTAGGTCTTTTGCAGCCATTGCCTATTCCAGAATGGAAGTGGCAGCATGTCACCATGGACTTCGTTACTGGCTTACCTCAGAGCACTAAGCAAAATGATGCTGTTTGGGTGATCGTAGATCGATTAACCAAATTAGCTCACTTCATTCCTTTCCGAGTGGGACAGTCGACGGAGCATCTTGCTCAGAGATACATGGAGGTAAAACATTTATCTCTCTATATATATATTTCAATGAGCTATTTTTCCAAGAGTGTTAGTAAATCTCTCGTATTGCAGGAGATCGTACGATTGCACGGAGTTCCAGTGTGCATCGTTTCGGATCACGATACCCGATTTACCTCAGAATTCTAGAAGAGCTTGCAGACGAGTCTGGGGACCAGTCTTAGTTTTAGCACAGCTTATCATCCTCAGACCGATGGGCAGTCAGAGAGGACCATTCAGATTTTAGAGGACATGCTTAGAGCTTGTATGCTTGACTTCCACGGGTCGTGGGAAGATCACTTGCATTTTGTGGAGTTTGCATACAACAATAGCTTCTAGGCTAGTATTGGAATGGCCCCTTTTGCAGCATTGTATGGCAGTAAGTGCCATTCTCCGCTGAGTTGGGACGATGTTGGCGAACGGGAGATTTTCGGGCCGGAGTTGATTGACAAATCAGTTGATGCAGTCAGGATCATTCGGGAGCGACTTCGCATAGCGCATGACAGATTCAAGCATTGGGCAGATGCAAAGCGCCGACACTTGGAGTTTCAGCCAGGAGATCATGTGTTCCTGAAGATTTCCCCCAACCGAAGCACCATTCGCTTTGGAAGGCATGAGAAGTTGAGTCCGCGATATGTGGGACCTTTTAACGTATTAGAGAGAGTGGGAGAAGTGGCGTACCGACTTGCATTACCACCCGCCCTGACTAGAGTGCATAACGTATTCCACGTTTCTCAATTGCGAAGATACGTCGAAGATCCGAGTCATGTCGTAGATTTCTTGGAGATTGAGGTGCGATCCGATTTGACATACGAGCAGCAGCCTGTAGCGATTTTAGACCAAAGGGAGAAGACCCTCCGGAATAAGACCGTCTCGCTTGTTCGTGTGATGTGGCACCCAGATTCTCCTGGAGAGTCGACTTGGGAAACTGAGTCCAAGATGCGACAACGATACCCTTATTTATTTCCTGAATCTTAGCTGTCATGTCTTGTATCTTATTTGAATCACCTTGTATGACCTTTCTTATTTATGGATGTGCAAAATATTTGAACTTTATATGAATTGAAGTGAATCCATTTTTATATTTCGTTCTTTTATTTAATTCCGAGGACGGAATTTGTTTTAAGGGGGGTAGAATGTAATGACCATAAATTTTTAATACTGATTTACATAACGTTCCAGGTATTTAAATATTAAATTTTATTTTTAAAGAGAATAATTATATTTTTACCAATTTTCTAGAAATTTTAACGATTTACAAATTAGGCTTCATATTTATTTGGTTAATTATAAATTAAATTATTTTAATTGATCCTTGTAACATTTAATTATTTTGTTATTTATTTTCGTTTTTAATAATAATAATAATATTTAAATATTACAATTACCTCTCCATGCCTACGTTTTCCCCCACATCCCCACTTTCCCCTCACTCTCCAGCCCATCACACTCACGTACACCCCCACTTCTCTTTTTCATTAAAATAATCCCTCAGCATTCTCTCTCTCCATCACTCACTTCATCTCTCTGCACCTCTCATCTCTCCTCTCACGCAACTCCATCTCTCACTTCATCTCTCTCCTTCAGCCTTCTCTCTCTCCATCTCTCACTTCATCTCTCTCTAACTCCCTGAACCCAAAACCGCCTCCGACCCGAGCTCCGTCGACGCCAGCCGCGCCGCTCGAACCCAGCTCGCCGCCGTTACCCCGCGCGGCCACCCCAGCCCCGCACCCTGGCCGCCGCCCGACCCCAGCGACCCCGACAGCAACCACCGCCTCTCCGTCACCATCACCGCATCTCGTCAACCTCCCCCTCAACTCCGACCACCTCGTTCAAGCCTCGCCACCTCCCCTTGGCCGCCGCCCGACCCTAGCGACTCCGACGAGCCCTACACCCGTCGAACTCTAGCCGCTCACCCCAGTCCTCCTCCAAGAGTCGCACCACCCGCTGCCAGCCCCGCCGGTCGTCTCGCCACCCTGAGCAGCAGCACCACGCCCAACTCCGACAGCCCTCCAGACCCCCTTAGCCTCCTTCACCCCCGACACCGTCTGACCACAACCGCGACCGCCGAGCAGCCCCAGCTCCAGCCCTCAACTCCTCCACCCTCGAGCTTAGCCCGAGCCGACGCCCTCCGTGCCGCTGCCCCTCAGCGCCGCCACCGTCGGCCTCCGCCCACGCCTCCCGTAGCCGAGTAGCCGACAGTCCCCTCGCCCCTCTCCGTCGCTGCAGTCCCTCGATAGTCCTCTCCCCGCGTCGACGCCGCTAGCCACACTCGCAGTCGACTCGTCGTAGGTAAGATCTCGTGTTTACCTTGTTTCTTAACTAATGATTAATATCGTGATTAATCTGATGATTAGATATAAATAAATTATTTTGTGATTAATATGGTGATTAGTATGATTATTATATGTAGGTAAATTATTTATTGTGGTTAATATGCAATTTTGAATATTTGCGTGGAATAGTGATTTCGAGTGCACGATAAAAATTAGATGAATAATGTTGCTAATTGTATTTTTAAGAGATTATGGACATGAAATGACAAGTTATGTATTAAAATTAGAATTTATGAAATTTTATCGAAAGGGAATTAATTAAGGAAAATTTATAAAATAGGGAAATATTATTTTTCATGCAGAAAGGAATTAATTTAGTTATAACGAGAAATAGTTTTAAAGAATAATTTTGGAAAAAGAATATTATTATTTATGATAGTATGATTGAACGCCGTAGAGCACGATATTTCATGTACAAACGACATCGGTTGCTAGTTTCCTTTCTACCGTATGATTATTCTAGAAAATACGTAAGTACGGATATTTTGCATGAGGAGTTTGGAAATTCCAGTAGTGATGAAGTTCCTTATGTATGTATTCACGCTGTAGTATTTTGTTATGCCCTCATGTTTATTATAGTTCTCATTTCTGCTACATGAACCTGCATAATCATGTTGAACATGCTATACTATATTCATGATTTGTTGATGTGTTGAGAACCTTAGTAGTTCATAACTTAGTGGCCTCGTGCGTCATGAACAGACTTAGTGACATGTATGAGTGTGTTGACTGGTTTAGCGGTGAACCCGAGTTTCCAATGAGGATTATGGTTAACTTAGAAAAACGAGAAGAGTTGTGATGAGAAAGTCAGTGTTCATGTGATCGGATAAGACTGTTGATGTATCTTCCAGGCTCGTGCCAGTGGTTGGTGTCGCCACTGGGGTTAGTTTGTAGGGCTAAAGTGAAGTGTGTACATCAATTTAGTCAGTGGAATCGTTTCGTCACCCGAGTTTTGCTTGAGTTCGGACCAGGCAGAAAACGGTTTACGTGTAGTCCCTTGGCCGCATGTGTAGCGGGATTGGATGCACGTAGGGGATTTGTGAACAGCCATTTATCCGATGACAGGAGCGTTGACTCTGTGTGAGATGTGGACCACTGAGTTTTAGGTTGGTTAGTAGTCGACTTAGTTACTGTATTCCCATAGCTGTATGTTACCATTAGATTTTCAGTTGCATGTATCATTGTATATCTTGTTAATATTATTATTGTCATAGCATGGGTCGTTAGACCGTTTTATTGGTTCATGTGAGATTTTGCCGTGTGCCATACACGCTGACGTGCACCTGTTTTCTCTGGTGTGCGTCAGACTTAGGGGATGAACATGTTCAGTTTGAGGATGCGACCGAGCCAGTGTATGCTCAGCCGGAATGTCCTTCCGATGGAGTGGAAGAACAAACTGAAGCCTAGACTTGCTTTTCTTTCTGTAGCAGTTGATAGAACACTTTACAGTATTTTTCTTCAGTTGGTGACATATTTGGTTATTTTGTTAGTATTTCCTTTTATTATGGACTATGTATTTCTTATTTTCTAGTTGGACTATTGTTGTAGTAAGGGTATGTTGAACCCATATTTTATGTCTAGGATGATTTGTTGATGATATGTTTATTTCTTACTCTGTGTTGTCATTATATTCTTACTATTGTGATCGGGGACCTGTGACTGAGATTTATATATTTGACGCTTAGCGTATTGGATTGAGAAGAAAAGAAAAAAAATGATAGTATATATATTTCTTCTCAATCTAATACGTCGCGGGCTTGTTCACGTTCCGATTCCCTGGTATTTTGGGAAGCGGGGTGTGACATAGTGTGGAGTAGGAGAGATGCACCGATATGATTTGAGACGAGCGATGCAGGTGGAGCACAAGGACAACAAGAGAGGTGGAGGCGTCACTGCGAAGCAGAAGATAGTGAGGATCACGAAGGCATCCAATTTGGAGTGCATGTGTTCTGATTTGAAGTGTGAAAGAAATAGAAGAC
Source organism: Asparagus kiusianus (assembly GCA_022839385.1). Lineage (NCBI taxonomy): Eukaryota > Viridiplantae > Streptophyta > Magnoliopsida > Asparagales > Asparagaceae > Asparagus > Asparagus kiusianus. The sequence continues at coordinate 60,356 of BQKN01064164.1, forward strand.
TCTAACGGGAGAGACAAAGTTTCAAGATGACGATGATATATCTTCAAGGGAGTTTGGGAATCAAATCCAAGGTGGAGATTGTTGGGATTTTGCCTTTGATTCTTTGTATAACTTTATAAGAATTAGATAGGGTTAGAGTTCTATTATGATTAGGAGTTTGAGTTCTATCATGATTAGGAGTTTGGGTTTTATCATGATTAGGAGTTTGAATCCTATTCTAATTAGGAAGTTAGGCTAGAGATAGGGTTTTGGTTTCCCTATATATATTCTTCTATTGGTGGAGGAAAAACCATGAAGAAAAAGTAGAGATGTAGTAGATGAGAGAGAGAGGGGATTTCGTAGTCTTTATCCGTGCAAAAGATTACAAGGAGTGGGCTTTGGAGAGAATATGAGAGTTGATTATGTATGTGAGGTTGAGAGATTGAGAGACGAGAGTTGAGTGGTTCCTCTTGTAGTTCTCCCTGATACATAGTGAATTTCTCGTATTGTTGCCCCGTGGACGTAGGTCGAAGTTGGTCGACCGAACCACGTAAATCTCGGTGTTCTTTTCTTCTTGATTGTGGTTGTTCTATCTTATTGATTGGGGTTGGCTTCCGAGTTACGCATATCATGGTAGAAGGGGAGACTAAAATTCCCCAAAAAAAGACTTCTACCTCTTTACAAGTATGGACAAGGCTTGTGCCTTTATAAATATTATTGGATGTGCAGGGAGTAAACCCGAGAGATAGAGCTACGTAGAGAAGGGCAGAAGGTCTTTTGGATTTTCTGCGGCAAACCCACATCTTATTAAGGGTTTTTTTATCAATTCTTGTTTGGTGATTGAAGGCTCTCTTTTTTTCATCTTTGGGAGGTTATAGGGGTGTTATTTAGGATTTAGTGATTGAGAGATTCCATTTTTATATTTCTCACAATTTAGTAAAGCTATTCTCCTCATTCGCTCGTGGACATAGGCTACAAGCCGAACCACGTATATCTTTGTGTTCGTATGTTCTTGATATTTTTCGTACTTTCATGTGATTGATTTTAGTTTATCTTGGGGTTTCCCACAACAAGCCGAACCACTTCGGTTTATTGCCCTCACAGGAACAGCTCCCCCATCCCTATTAGCTTTCCCCACCCTCCTTCCCCCTCCCCCCTCTGCTTCTCATCCCCAATATTCCTCTCCCTCCTTCAGTCATCAGATCCATGGAGGACTTCAAGTGTTGTGGCTTTTTCAATGTCAAATTCGGTAATCCCTCTCGAGAAGATATCATAGTCAAGCTGGAATCTTTGTTGAAAGTAGAGAACTGGAACCTAGAAGTCAAAAAATCATCCGCCGCCTCCTTCTTTATCCAGTTTCAGAACCTCGAGTCTCTTGATCTTGCCTGTTCCTTAGGGTTCGTGAACATAGGTTCATTCGATGGCGTCTTCTCTCCATGGTCAGAGAAGTTAGGTCTTAAGGCTCTTCCCAAATTTGTCTATGTTTGGGTAGACATTCTCAACCTTCCTATTCATCTGTGGGACTCGGAGTTCATCATGGCGCTGTTGGGTGATATTGGAGATGTCATCACAGTCTTAGATGACGTTTTGCTCAAGAGGAAAGCTTTAGAATGTAAAGCTATGCTCCAGGTTCATGACCCATCAGAGATCCCTCAGGTGGTCACTTTCCGATACTCATCACCAGATGACATTCATATCATGGAATGCTCCATTCAGCTCAAAGTAGTAGGTAAACCCCTTTCAGAAGTCTCAGGTAGAAACAGGGATGATTTTGAATCCTTCGTGCGTAGGGAGGGTAACCCCTCCATCCCCCCAGCGGCCCCCTCCTTTTTCAAGACTGCGGATCCTATGCACGGCGAGTCCTCTAAGCACCCTGCTCTTCCTCCGCTCCAAGCTAACAAAGGCAAACACCAGGTGGATTCTCACATGCACCCAAGCTCTCTCCAGCTGGATCCTGCCCCCGTTCCTCCAGGGATGGGAGAAGCCCCCCCTAACCTAGTGGAGATCTTGTTCAAAGGTGTCAAGATCAAGGTCTCTAAGGAATCGTGGGAGCAGCTCCTTCCAGTCCTTTCCAAATCAGCTGACACCGTCCCCCCTTCTCTCTCTATCCCAGACAACCATCTTACCTGTATCAGCTCGTCGGACTCCATGGACAAAGACTCCTCATCGGAGCCTCCCCCAGGCTTCGAGAAAAAGTCATCAGTGAGGAGGAAGCTTCCCTCAAGGAGTTTAATGGCTCATCTGCCACACAGAAAGCATCTCTCCTTAAAAAAGAAGAAAGGCCCCCAGATCAGCAGCTCGAAGGGTACTTCCTCCTCCTCTGCATCTACTTTACCTATCAATGCTATGAATTCTTCGCTTCTGCATGAGATCTCTGTCAACTGTGGTATCCAGGAACCGGTTGATCCTCAGGGGCTTTCAGATATCAAAGCTATGGAAAGGTCGATGTCATAGCTTCTAGACTATTTCCTCCCTTCTGCTTGTTCTAAGTTGCCAACCACCATTCTTCCCATGAAGATTGGATCATGGAATGTCAGAGGGTTAAATAACCCTGCTAAACATAGATTGGTCAAGGAATGTATTCAGTTGGCTAAAGTCAATCTCTTAGGAATTCAGGAATCTAAACTCAACTCTCATAAATCAAATGTTCTCAAGAGTCTGGGTGGTAGTTGTATCTCTCATTGGATCTCCCTAGAAGCTGTCGAGTCCAGAGGGGGTATTCTTTTGGGATGGGATGAATCCATATTCTCCTGTATCTCCTCCTCCATTGGAATCTTCTCCGTCTCAGCCATCCTAATTCATAAACCTTCTAACTGGCGATTTGCGGCTACATCGGTTTATGCCCCTTGCGATAAGGAGGAAAGAGAGGTTTGTTGGTGGGAAATCCATAGGATTAGGTCCTCCCTCTCTCTGCCCTGTGTCATATTCGGTGACTTTAACATGACTCTTAGCGCTGATGAGAGGAGTGGTAGAGCAGGCTCTCCCCGAGACATTTCTACCTTTCGAAAGATGATAGATTCTTGTAACCTTATAGATCTTCCCCTCAGTGGGAGAAAATTTACGTGGTCCAACCAGAGAACTCCTCCTACTCAAGCAATGACTTGATAGGTTTCTCGTCTCTACGGATTTTGAGTCCCACTTCCCCCTTCTCACTCAATATGGTTTCCAGCCACCTTGTTCCGATCATTGTCCTATTATTTTGGACACTGTATCCTCCTTTCAACCTCCTCTGTTCAGATTCGAGAAATTCTGGGTCTCCTTCACCTCCTTCATCCCTTTCATCCAATCTTGTTGGAAATCTTTCTCATCTAACAATGAGCAGCAGCTCCCCCTCAATCTTAAGCTGAAAACCATTAAGAAAAGAATTAAATGGTGGAAAAAATCATCTCTGGGGTCTCTTCATCAAGCCCTTTCTAGAGCAACGACCACTCTTGACTCCCTTAACTCCATTGAGGAGTCTAGAGCTCTTTCCAATCAAGAATCTCTCCTGAGGTTTAATGTTAAAGAGCACCTTTTTAACCTTGCCAAGGCAGAAGAAGTAATGTGGAGACAGAGATCCAAAATTCAATGGCTAAAAGAAGGGGACAATAACACTTCTTTTTTCCACAGATCAGCCTCTCACCACAGACGAAAAAACTTTATTCCCCATCTTCTCATTAACAACTCAATTGTCTCTTCTGACTCTGACCTTAAGTCAGTCTTCTTTGACTACTTCTCGAACCTCTTCCGCAAACAACCCGATGCCAGACTGGCCATCAACTGGACTTCTCTCTACCCTGTATCCAATTTAGACCTTTCAGTGTTAGACAATCCTTTTTCTCCCGAGGAAATTAAATATGCTGTTTTCGATCTTCACCCCGAAAAATCACCTGGTCCTGACGGACTTCCTCTCCTTTTCTATCAAAAGTTTTGGTCTACAATCAACTCTGATGTCATTACCTTTATCCAATCCCTATATTCAGACCCCTCTCTTCTCCATAACTTCAACTACTCATACATTTGTCTCATCCCTAAGAAAGAAGGAGCTAGCTCCCCCTCTGAGTTCAGACCCATTAGCCTCCTAAATAGTACTTGTAAAATCTTCACTAAAGTCTTGGCTAACAGGCTTAAATCCTTCATCCCATCTCTTGTAGAGAATTCTCAATCTGCCTTTCAAAGTGGGAAATCTACTCTTGACTCTGTCCTCTTAGCTCATGAGATGATCAACTATTCTTCTTCAGGGAAGAAGGAGATATGTGCTATTAAAGTGGACTTTTTCAAGGCATTCGATTATGTCAACTGGGATTTCCTCTTGAATCTTCTCAGGGCAAGAGGTTTCAGTCCGCTGTGGTGCTCCTGGATCCAATGCATTCTTTCCTCCTCCAAATCCGCAGTCTTGGTCAATGGTTCTCCCACTAAATTCTTCAAATGTTATCGTGGTCTCAAGCAGGGCGACCCATTGTCTCCTATGCTCTTCCTTTTGGTGGTGGACGTCCTTAACAAAATGATTATCAAGAGTGCAGCTGCTGGAGATCTTTCTGATCTTAACCTGAAAGGTGATTTAAATAACATCAGACTTCTCCAGTTTGCGGATGACACCATCATTTTCTCAAAAGCTTCTAATTCAGATATATCCACCCTCAAAGCAGTGCTAACGATTTTTGCTATTGTCTCAGGCCTCAAAGTAAATCAGACCAAAACTAATCTTTATTACTTAGGCAGAATCCTTTTCAAAGGTGCTCGTTTAGCAAGTATGTTGAGTTGCTCTATGGGTACTTTTCCCTTCACTTACCTTGGTTTGCCTCTGAAGAAAGGTGCTCTGCTTAGAAGGGATTGGCAACCCCTCTTGGATTCTTTCTCCAAAAAACTGGCTCAATGGAAGACTAAATCCTTATCTTTAGGTGGGAGACTTACTTTGCTTAACTCTGTTCTCTCCTCCCTCCCCCTTTACTATATGTCCTTTTTCAAACTGCCAGCTTGGCTCATTAAAGCTATAGATAGAATTAGAAGAAATTTTCTTTGGTGTGGTCATAACAACCCATCCAAGATTAAGTGCTTAATCAATTGGCCAACAGTTTGTAAAAGTAAAATGGAAGGAGGGCTCGGGGTTAAAGATCTCTCTGCTTTTAATTCAGCCCTCCTTTCAAAGTGGATTTGGAAAATTATGGAGAAAAACTCCTTGGTTAGCAAAGTCATCTTCTGCCTATACTCTAGAGATCAGTCCAATCCTGTTATTTATTCCCCCAGGAGATCAGCATCACTTTTCATCAAGGATCTTCATAATATTTGCCCCCCTTTCTTTAGTCATGTGCATTGGAAGATTGGGGATGGCAAAACATGCAGGTTTTGGCACGATAAATGGACTGGGGTCAATTCCCTCAGTAGTCTTTTCCCAAAAGCTCATCAACTTGCCTTCTCAAGTGAATGTAACATCCTTTCTCAAGGCTATAAGCTTCCAAATGTATGGCAGTGGCATCCAACCTTAAGAAGAGGCTATTCACAGGTTCATAGGCAGGAAATCTCTGATCTCCTTAACTTTATAGATCAATTCTCTATCTCAGGTAATCCTAACCATGATAAGATCATATGGCCAATTCAAGCATCTGGTATTTTTAATGTTAAATCCTTCTACGCAAGCATCACAGATGGGGGAGTCAATTCTAGATACTTTAAATTTATTTGGAAGTCTCTTGTTCCTCTGAAGGTGAAAGTTTTCTTTTGGCTTGCTAGTATACTTAAACTGAATACCAGGGATGTGCTGATATCTAAAGGTTGGTTTGGTACACCCATCTGTCCTTTTTGCAATGGAGATCCAGAGACCCACGACCACTTGTTCATTACATGTGCTTTTTCATCACAAGCATGGTCTGTCCTCCTCCCCCTCTTCCCATCAGATTCCAAGCCTCTGCACTTGAAGGATATGATCTCGGCTAACACGCATCTTTTTGGGCGTGACCTTGCAACCATCTGGAATATAGTGCTGCCATGCTTTTGTTGGTATATTTGGAACAGTCGAAATAACTTTATTTTCAATGGCATTGCTATTTCTCCTCTCCAAATCGCTGCTAATGTAGCTAGATTCGTCTTATTTTGGACAGGTAGTTCGGTTTCTAAAGCTGGGCTCAAGCAGTATGAGGCGGCCATTAACTTGGGCTTCAAGGAGAAAGCTCAAACCCATATGGAGGAGGTGGTGGTTGATAACTTCTCAGCAACTAACTGATAGTTCCTCAGGGGAGTTCCAAGATTTTGGGAAGTAGCTTGATGCAGCACAAGTGGGCACCTTCTTTTCCGTCTGTTTTGTAGCCCTCTAAATCTTTTTATTAGGTGGAGCTGCTGCAGCGGTTTGTTTCAGTAGATGTTTAGTAGAAGTTTAGTCTCTTTCTTTATTTTTTTCCTTTCTCTCCCTTTTGTATTTTGCTGTTTTGAGTGGGTTGAAACATG
>BQKN01064164.1:71754-87325 GCA_022839385.1 Asparagus kiusianus
GCAATGTAAAAACTTGATTTTGAGAGATTTTCAATTTAAACATTTAATAAATTTGTTTTATAATATACCAAATGTTTTATAAAAAATATATAAATGTTTTTAGCTATAAGATCATATAAATAATTCTTTTTAACAAAAAAAAATACAATTTGTCATTAAAACTTAAAAACCAATTATTCAAAATAAGGACAAAACACAACACCAAGAACAAAAGAAATGATATAAAAATCATTTTGGTACCCAAATCATTTTGGTACCACTAGAACTTGGGACATGACCCCTATCATTTAAATCTAAGGCCCTATGGTTATGAACCCGCTTGGGCGTATTTTGTGCACCGATACGATCAAAGCAAAAATTGTAAGCATGACCCATACGATTACAATTTGTGCAATGTAGAGGTTTGAATGGTTTACGTTGACCAAAATGGAATGCACGTGGTTTATTTGCAAAAATAGATTTTTCTTTGTAATTATTTTGCAAACGAGAATTTCTTTTCAAATCGAAACAAAATATGGCCAAATGACCAAAACGATCACAATAATCACATTTATACACATGAGCATGTTTATGATTTACACTATGTGTGTGTACATATGTATGTGATGAAGAAGCTTGATGGGATGCACAATCATGAATAGGCTTGTCAATTTTTGGTGCATTATGACAAAATTGAGCTAAATGGCCTTTAAGACCGCAAATAGAACATTTATGAATTTTGTCATACATATGTGCATAATGAATAGGTTTCTTAGAAGAATTAACATTGAACTTTGCACATAAGTCCATAAGCTTTTTATTATTAGCAATACAAGTGTTTAGTGTTGAATCTAAGGTAGATATTCGTTTTCTCATTTGATTCAACTCATCATTATGCATACAAGCATTGCTACTAGAAGTAGGATAAACAAGATTACTCATCATAGATTTCAACTTATCTACTTCTAACATAGCATCACGTTTTTCATGAAGCAAACTAGCATTTTCAATTTTCAAATTTTCATTACATTCTTTAAGAATTACATTTTCATTTGCAATAAAATTAAACTTAGTGGCTAGTGTTTCATGAGTGGATTTCATATTATCATACTTACTCTTTGCATCAATATAGCAATTGTGTAATTTTTCAAACTCAAGAGCAAGTTCATCAAAAGTAATAATATCATCGCATACCTCACTAGGGTTATCACCTAGTGGTATTGTACATGGAGATAAGGCTTCCTTAGTACTCAAAGCGGAATTTTCTAACGCTTGTTGAATAGCCTCCAATTTCCCTTCATGTGCTTCAATAAGTTTCCATAAAACGTGAGCACTATCAAAATTAGCAAATTTGTTAGAAAACGATGAGTGAAAAGCGTTTATCAAATATTCTAACAAAAGTTTATTCATGTTAAACAATCTTTTATCATTTTCACACCATTTGGATTTTTCCAAAATGAGAACAACATAGGCATCCTCAATAATTTCCCATAAATCAAATTGATTAGATTGAACGAAAAGTTTGAATCTAATACGCCATTGAGCATAGGGAAAAATATCCAAACGAGGAGCAATATTAATAGCATATCCTAAGCAAGATGAATCATACATATCCATAAAGATGAAATGCAAGAGGCACAATATAATTAAAATTAGATTAGCACAAATATAATAACTTGGATCTTTAACTCAAGGCGGTTAGTTCTTAAATCAAAGAGCACCAAGCTCTGATACCAATTGTTAGACCCTAGAGGGGGGGTGATTAGGGTCTTAAGCTAATCTAATCCCAATTGAAAGCTAATTAAAATTATGTTGATCAATTTGTTCTTGCAAGAAGAAATATGATATGGATAGAATGTACACTAAGCAAAACACAAACACACGATATGTTTACGAGGTTCAGTCACCACGACCTACGTCCCCGCTCCTCACCTCGAGGAGATATCCACTATCACAATCCGATTTGGAAGCCGGAACTTCTACACACTCGGTTTACAAGATCACCGAAAACTCTCCCACTACACAAACACTATGCAATCACACTTTACACACTAAGTGTAGGAACCTAGCCCGTGTCCTCCTCCTCAAGTGCTCGATTATAACCTCTCCCTAGGTTCGTCAACCGACGCCACTCCTATTGGATTTGACACCGTCTCTCACCTCACACTTCTCTCGGTGTACAAGTGTATTACAAGTGATTCTCACAAATAAAAGTTAAATACAATGATTTGTTCTCAAATAACAAGTGAGAACACAATGAAGCTCACACTCACTAAATCACACCCCACAACCCACACATATGGTATGAAAATATTAAGCTCAATAAGTGTGTGTGATAACAGTGAATGAAACTCAATAGATATAGCTAAATGAAATGAAAATGAATTAACAAGCTATATAAGAGTTTAGAAGACTTCTCAAACAAGAAGAACAGTAGAGATGATTCCAATAGGATTTGAATGCCACTTCTTGTTGTAGAAAACTTCTCTTGAAAACGGATTGATGAAATCAGCTATTAAACAGCTCTTAAACACACTTAATATTTTGTTAAACACAAAACTTGGATTTCTTGGATTAATAGAGAAAGAGCAGCAATGGGGTATATATAACACCCAAATACAACAGCAACGACATGAGTAAAAGACCAAAAACCCATTTTGAAAATAGCTAAAAAAAACTAGCCGTTGTAAAGTTCTGACAGCTCAGCGGTCGACCGGTCCGGTCGACCGCGACGCTCAAAAAACTCAGAATAAAAATTTAAAGCTAGCGGTCGGCCGCACCGATCGACCGGAAAAGTCTCTGGAAGTTTTCACGATCGATCGATGCGGTTGACCGCGAGCATAAAACAAAAGAGCTCAGAAAAATACAACTGGCGGTCGACCGCACCGGTCGACCGAAAACTGACATATGGCATATTACAGGTTTTAGGGCTGTTTTGAAAATTCATTAAAAATATCAAATCAAATCCAAAAATAGTGAAACTTTGGGAAAGTTTCTAAATGATGAAATAAACATGTTTGAAAAGGAATTTTTGGAAAATCAATTTTCGTTTGTGAAAACTCCCTGTTTTTGAAAAGTGTTCAGAAAACCTGTTTTTCGTGAACATGAAAATTGACATAAGTCTTGTAAATATGTATACATATATATGTATGTATTATATGTATATAATGAAGTATGAAAGAGCTGTAATCATGAGAAACAAGTTATTGTAACAACGTTTGATGAAAAATCAATTATACGATAGAAAGCATCAAAAATCGTGTTAAGTGTACATATATTGAGCTTAGATATAATCATACAATATATGTAAGTAAACCAAACTAATACCTAGGTAACTCCACGCATATGAACTTGAATCTTTAACGCTTGATTGACGTGTGTTGAATTACCTGTAAGGAGAAACATAAACACAAAACTAGAGAATATATTAGAGATAAATTGTTTGACAAATCATCATCAAAACTATAGGGTCAACATAGTGAACGTATTTTTAGGATGTAACTGCCCCTCCACGTTAATACACGTTTCCAAGCAATTATGGAGCCACGTGGACTCCACAAGACTCAACAAAACCGTAAGAAGATATGGGAGGCTGTCTCGCAGTTGGCAAGACAACTCTCACTGTCTTGCATAGCCGAGATAGTCTACAGTGTCTCAGCTATGCGAGACAGTGGAGACTGTCTCACCAACAGTGAGACAGCTCTAACTTTTCTCTCGTGTTGTTTTGCTTCCTTTTGCATTGTATGATTTTCTTTGAGTTAGATGATGACGCTCTTCATCTTCTCTCTGTCTTGAGCTGTGTTCGGGACCTATAAGTAATTTTTGATGTCTATAGATACCCCCTCCAAACTTTTTAGCCTCCTCAGTATTTTATCGAAGAGTCTAAAATACTTTGGACAAGATAGACCCTGTTTTTTGCCCAATGTTGGACTGTATAGAAGGACCTATGAGTGGCTTCAGTTTCCTAACTTCTGGTAATGTGACGTAGCTGACCATAAGTTAAAATCAAGAGCTAGAGCTGATTTGTTGACATTTGAAATGTTGAATTTACTCGTGTTATTGAGTTGACGTTGAACTGATCATCTTTGTCAGGAGCTCGTAGCTGAATTGCAGTTGATCTCCCAGAGGTAGTTTTGGAAGTAAATTGCCACGACGTATGCTGGACTTCTGAGGGCAAACCTTGAATGTAATTACCCGGATTATGTTGTGTATATGCTGAAGGAGTGCCGTAGATGTACGAACAATGTGTCGACAATGCATTGGAATCATGCTGAAAAGGTCTCTTTGTGCGAGACAACATACACTGTATCGTATATGCGAGACAACATACACTGTCTCGCTCAAAGGGGATGGTGTCGAGTTGGCTTCTTTTTGAAAGTACCCTAGAGGGGGTGAATAGGGTAATTTACTAATCTGATCTGATATTAATGTCAAATTAAAACTTATTAACTAATATCCTAGTAAATATGATATGCAATAAGATTTGCAAGGATATGTTATTAAACAACGAGTGATATAAACATGACCACAAAATATAAGAGAGATAGTGTGCAAATGACAATCACAGACAAAACAATATGATCACGAAGTTCGGTCACCCTCGACCTATGTCCCCGCTCCTCACCCTCGAAGAGAATCTCCACTATCTCAAAAACAACTACAAAATTGGTTTTCCAAGTTCATCGAAAACTTTTACAACTCACACAATTGTCAATACACAATATACTCCTCTAAGTGTACCCTAGACCGTGTCACCTTCCTCAAGTGCTTGGATTTACCACCTCTCACTAGAGTTTACTACCAATGCTACTCCTCTCGGAATTAACCCCGTCTCTCCCAACCACTTCTCTAAGTGCCCAACCACTTCTCTAAGTGTCCTTGTGTATTACAACGTGTTCTCAACAATGATAAGCTCAAATAAATGTTTGTTCTCTAACAAGGATGAGAACGAAATCTAAGCTCACTCAATGATACAACCCTACAACCCAAATGTATACAATATGTGAAATACTAAAGCTCAATGGTTATGTGTGTAAGCAATGAATAAAATAAAATTTAACTCAAATCAATCTAGCATAAATATATAAGAAACAAAATAATAAATAGTTAGAAGATGAGTTAAGAAAACTTCTCCAAGAACAAGAGATGTAAGTGTTGAGGATGAAAGCCTCAAGCTTGAAATTAAAACCCTTCTCTTGTGAAAACCTCTTCACATAAACAAAATTTTGATCTTTTAAAACTTAGAATAAATAGCCCAAAAACACTTATAAAACTCTTAAGAAAAACCAAAGCAAGAGGGGTATTTATACCCTCAAAAACCAAGCAGCCAAAAACTAGCCGTTATGCAGAAAATAGGTGATCAGTCGACTAACGATGTGTGTCGGCCGACTGATAATATGACCGTTGGCTGAACTAGCAGATTCTAAAATTTTGCGTAGCTGACTTTCTAAAATCAATTAAAAATATCAAATCAACTTAAAAAGTTATGAAATTTTGGGAAATGTTTCTACACATGAAGGTAAACATGTTAGAAAAGAATTTCTGAAATATCACTTTCTATTTGTGAGAACTTACTTTTTTAAAACAGACATTCTAGATTCTAAAAACTGCTGAATACTTGATTTTGTAAAACCGATTTAACATAGTAAATCGACTCCAAAAATGATAAAACTTTGGGAAATGTTTACACATATGATATTGAACATGTTAGAAAAAAAATTCAAATTGCATTTCCCATTTGTGAAAACTCATGTATTTTGCAAACCGTTCAAAAATGCGAAAACATTAAAACTTGATTTTGATAAATTTCTTCAAACAAGTTTTGAAATACTTTAAAATAGATTTATAAACTTGAGGAAAGATATAAAATCATGTCGTTAAAGCTATAATCTGAAAATGGTGATAAATCAAAAACCAATGTGTGTATGAATTTTGAGTTTGAAGTATAAACACACAAAGTAAACACCTAACCTACAAAACTATACCAAAGATAAAAATCTTCATTAGCTCGTCTTGGTTGCGGGGATGAAGTGATAATGAATTTTGACATGAATTGCAACGGCTACATTCCTATTTCCTTCCAACCTCCTTTGAATATCATCGTGAAGGCGCAATCTAACCAACCTCCAACTAAGAATATGATGTAGAACACATGATAGACATGTTTATGTCAAAGTGGGACAATCACAAGCTCAAACGCGGGCCCGGACGACGGAAATAACTTGATACGAAGAAACGACCTTAACTTTCAAACCGTACGACGAAATTAGACGAATTAAATATGAAAATCAACTATCTCGACGAGACGGAGCCGACCAAACCGACCGCAAGGGTTTAGTTTGCTTCCTCCATTTTGCCAAATTTCTTACGGTTTGAGAGATATCTATATTTTTTTTCAGTTGTTACTATTTTTAGTAATGTTTTAAGAGTCTGTATTGATTAGAAAACAAATCCGATGTGATCTCAGATTTGACCGGTGGACTTTCCTAGTCATTATGAGTCTTTTTAGAAGTTTTAATGTTTTAGGAATTCTTTTACTATTTTTGGTAAAGTTTGAGTCCTCGTAGAAGTCTTGTTTCTTTTTCTATTTAAGTAGAGTCTTGTAAGCCCTAAAGGCATAACTCTTAATTAATAAAAATTTCATTTTCTTTAATTTTACTTTGTGGATTTGAAGCTCTTCGTGGATTCAAAGATTATCCTTGCTGGATTTCGAGGCTACTACTTCTGCACGGCGTCAGGATATTTGTGTAGATTACCTAACAAAACAAATATAAACACTCGACACACGATATTAGGAATTGTTTGTTAATTATCAAAACTAGATTAGACATTAGGCTCATAAAAACATGAGACCTAACACTTTTTAAATCTGAAATTGCGGTGCTTTCGGCTATCTTTTAACCGCCTTCCTGAGTTCGAAACTTCTTCATGAACCCTATAAAAGAGTTTTCTGACCCTTTTCTCCTCTTCATCTCTTCTATCTTGGTTGATCTTGCTCAAAAGGATATCCCCATCTAAGGTTTCGAAGCTTTTCTTCAAGGTCTAACCTGTTTTCCCTTGTCCAAAGTGTTCGAACCCAGTTTCACTTGATCTTTGATCAAAACTGAGCCTTGGGTTCTTGGTTTTGGGTCCTTTCAAGATTTTGTTTGAATTTAACCACAAAACCCTAACTTTTTTCTAGGATTTCAGTCAAGATTCCATATTTTCATCATGTCTCCCAAGAGATCACGTGTTCCCAAGGGTAGATCGGCTGCTCAACCATCTAAGAGAGGGGATCTCGCGGCTTCATCCTTCGGAGGTGAGTTTTTATGATTTTATCAATTCAAAAGTTAGGTTTTTAAATAGGTTTCCTCGTTTGTTCTCCTTCACGAGGCACTCGGGAAGAGCCGGTATCCCCCTTTGCGGGTATCGATGCTTAATAGATGTGTTTTGATTAGCCAAAACACATCCTAAGGCAATAGGGATGGCTTTACGTTGTCTCGCAATTTGTAAGACGGGGTATATTGTCCCGTTGTTTGCGGGACAGTATACACTGTCTCGTATATGCGAGACAGTTGTGGCCGTCTCGCGAATTACAAGGCAATGGCCCTGTCTCGTAAATTTGTGAGATTAGTTTAACTCGCTATTTTGCCTTAGAAATTTTCTTTAACTACATCCATATATATTCTTTTTTATCCATTCGAGTTAATTTCCCGTCGATGACATTTTCTTCCCGTGTGATGAGTGGTCAGAGTGGTATTGCATATGCTTCCTATGCGAGATGCCTATTATCAACGATGCTCCTCAATTTGATATAAACGGGTCGGAGGATGTCCCTGAGCTCGTGCGAAAGGGGAATCACCGTACACTACGATGACTGATCACGGATGCACCACTGACAAGGGATCAGGGCATAACTCAGCCCCTGAGGAAGCCTAATTATATGTTCGGCTACTCTGTTGAGGATTCCGACGTTCTTGCTTGTGGCTCAGAACAATGGTTAAATGAATACGACATGGATTTTAGATTCCTTCCTTCGATTCCTCACATTTACTCCTTGGTTCATTTGTTGAAATTGGCAGTGACCAGGGAGATGTCTTGGCGTTTGACTGAGGACCAAGAGCGAGTGTATTGCGGGTTCATCAGCCAGAGCAAGACTCCAGGTTCTAGTCATCAGGCTTCTATTTGTGGCCTTCATCCTGGGGTGCTGGGTCAGGATAATGTGCTACAGAATGAGCTAATGATCAAGGCTAACACCGTAAGGAACCATCTTGCTAGGTTAGGTAGGGAATTGCCTATCAAGATCTACAGATGTTATGGTTGGGCCACTCGTCAGCTGATAAATGGTGGACACGGATGACAAGTTATGTGCTTGGACGTTGGGGCAAAGGAACTGAGTGAGAAAGGATTATATGTCCCCACCCATGCGAGCATGTACAGCCTACCCATTAGTGTGAATCATTTCTTCGCACTATTTGAAATCTACAACCCAGATACCAATACTTTCCTTACCAAGAATGAAGAGTTGGACCTTGCTCTCCATGAGATGATGAAGGTATCGGGATTACCAATGGGGGATGTGTTGTATCAAGAATACTTCCCCACTAATTGCTAATTGAATCAGATGAAGATGGTTGGCTCTGCCAAATATAATATCCTATGGGAGCTAACTTGTCACTATCAAACTGCAATGGCGGATGCAGTTGTGAAAGCTAAGAAGAAGTTCCCTCAAATCAGCCTAAAACAGTTCACTGATTATCTCTTTAAGAATCTGGAAGATTCTTCGGGCAATGAAGTCTGTGAATTGCCCCCTTTGACCCCTTATGACATCAACAAGCTAATAGAGAAGATCCGGGCACAATCTTACACCACTCCCTCAGCAGAAGGCAGATTCCCAAGTGGTACGAAGTTTGAGACCTTCCTATGGCATGCTCAAAGGAAGATAAAGCCGGCAACTCTTTTGGCAGGGTATTTAGACATATGGCTAAAGAAGTGTGTAGTGCCGTAACAACTTTCTGAAGCGCTATCGATTGAATTCTTGTTCCCGGCCGTAGAATTAGCAGTTGGGCGCAAGCTTTCTTTACTTCCCGTGATGATTGCTGATACCCATAGCGGGTTGTGATACTTGGCCACCACCTTTATGCAAGAAGGAAGCAAGCCTTCAAGTAAAATCCCCACCTCCAAAATAGAGTTGACGTACACTTATCTGATGGCCTAGCTCGTCCTCCATCGTCCTGACTTGATGACGGCGCCCGGGGTTACATATCCGTACGTCCCTTTATTACAAACTTTGGAGGAGTGCAAATGGGAGGCCTGGCAGTGGCATGAGGTGACAAGGTAGTTCCGGATTCACAAGTGCTAGGAGTATTTCAAGTGCTTCCCTCAATTCTCCGACCATTATAATGAGCTGCTTGTTGATGAGGAAGAACCCAGGAAGAACATGACTATTTTAGATGTGGCATGCTTCTGTTAGCAGATGAACATCCGCCCCAGCTATCTGTTTTTTCTGGTGAAGAACACATGCAACATTGAGCCCTACCTCCCTTGTCGGTTCGCTCGTCAGTTTGGTTACGACCAACTGTATATCGGGAAACCGAACAGGAGATTGAAGGTTCATGGAGGTCTTATTGATGGTGCTCGTTAGGGGTGCATTTGGTTCGGATACGGTTCAGATATGACCCTTACCATAACCATAACCACTTTTTGAAAACGGATACAGATACGGTTCATATATTCATCAGTAAGAAAAAAACATTACTATATCCACATTAAACGAAAACGGATACGGTTCGGATATTAGAGGTTCGAATACGATTCGGATATGGTTCAGATACGGATACTAATCAGATATTTGAGAAATATATATGAATAGGATATGACAAAAAATAAATATGATTTTAATAACTCGCAAAGTAAGACAAGTAAGACAAGTTACCTCAAGACTTTGTTGCTATTCTGTATAACAAACCTCAGAACACCATAGCAGGCTCTAAACAAAAAATAAAAAATATTGAATATCATAACTAAAATGTGATAATCAACAACTACAACTGACCTCACAAACTACAACTCCTTCCCCCCCCCCTTTCTCAGATTTTTCGTATGTTTTATTATAAGACTCTTCTACTGCGGGTTCAATGACCGATTCAACAGGGGGTTCGCCGTGGGTTCTTCATTAGAAGCTTGAGTTGATGGATTAGACGACATGATTCTAATACCTATTCAATAAAATTTATAAACTTAATCAAACAAAAAAAATATAATGATGCAAATTACAATTATATGTGCAACTAAAAACAATTAGAACTAATAGGTTAGGAATTTTTATCAAATAAATTAGGATTTTTTAATTCAATCAACAAATGCTAAAAATCAGGGCTTTTATCAACAATTAGAATTCACCTTAGTGATATTCCAAATTGAGGAGGAGACGAGGAGGTTGGACGTCATCGTCACGTCGTCGATGGTCGTCTTCGCGTCAATCAAGATGAGGCGGCCGTGGACTTCTTGAAGAGGCGGAGGTGGAGCATCAAGATGAGATAGAGCGGGAGGTGGAGCTCGGTGGCGAAGGCGGAGCTCGAGGGTAGAGTGGGCACGGAGACGGAGTTTGGGGGCAGAGCGGGCACAGAGGTGGAGCTCAAAGGCGGAGCTCGGGGGCGGAGCGGGCGTAGAGTCAGAACTCAGAGGCAGCGGGATGTGAGATGCGGAGGCAGAGGCGGAGGCAGAGACAGAGGTGGTGAGACACGAGACACGGCAACAGAGGTGGAGCAAGGAGGTCGGTGGTGGTTTGGAGGTGGACTAGTGGAGGCTTGGTGAGTGGGGGTGGGGTTTGGAAAGATAAAAATTAGGGTTTGAAGTATGGGTTTGAGTTGAATTTGGGTTGGGTTGTGGATATATGTTATAGACCCGACCTAATACAGACCAAATACAAGTATTATATATAGCCCATTTCAAATATCCTGATATCTGAACCGTATCTGCAATTTCGACCCAATAACCGTATCCGAAACCATATCCGGATAAAAAATCCAAACTGTAACGGTGTCCGAAACCATATCCGACCGTTTTTCCCTACCATATCCGCTTTCTAAATAGATACGGTTAAGATCGGTCCGGATAAATCTGGACCATTTTGCACCTATAATGCTCGTGCATGGTTCTGGAGCATAGCAGGTTGCACATGTGCTAAGTTCAATCTTCCTGTTGCAGAGCCTCAATTACAGATCACATTATTGTGTTGTAAATGGCTCATAGCTGCCAATGCACCCATTAAGGAAAAGGAGGATTTCAGAACTAGAGGCGGCGAGAGCATCAAGACTTGCCACTGAAACAGTTCGCGAGGCTGTATCTTCTAAAAGAGGGAAGGAACCTGCTAAATCCTCCGGCAAAGGAAAATAAGTTGCTGATTCCAATGACAGCAAGGAGGAACCCTTCACGGATGTAGGTTGGACGTCCAAGGAAGAAGGTGAAGTTGGGGGTTGTTTGGTAGGAAAATTCGAAGAAGACAATTGATAACAAAAATGTGTTATTCTCTCTAACTGATTTAGATAAAGAATGATTACAACATTCTCAATCTCTAACAAACTTTAGAAAAAAATTATAATCTTCTCAATCGGAATCCCGATTTACAAAAGAGAGAAGGAATCGACGGAGATCCTTCAAGAACCCTGATTTACAAATAATTCATCTCCAGATCTTAGATAGTTAATCAGAAACAAATTCATCGCAAAATGAGCTCAAATAGGAGCAATATATTAACAACAAGCAATATCTCAGCACAAAATCATCAACAAGATCCCAACAGCCTCAGATCTGAAATAGCTAAGGGTTTAGAGTTTTTTTACCTCAAATTGGTGCGCGGTAGTGTTCTTGAAAAATCCAGAAAGAACCCCTAAAATCGTATTCTTCAAGAACCCCCCAACTTTCTCGCAACCCTAATTCGTCCACAAGAAAACCAACAAAGATGAGGTAGGTAGATGAGGTTTGGGGACGGAAGCGAGAGCGGAAGAGCCGGAGGAAGAAGAATATGAGCGAACGAGATAGGATTGAGGATTTGGGGGCGGGAGGAACCCTCAAAACTTTTCTGTTTGATTTTTGCCTACGAGAAATGTAAATCGGAGTGGGAAATAGGGTATGGGTACCAGTTTGGTATTTATTTATTTATTTTGTCAGATTTCTATCCAATTTCAACTATATTTGAGCTGAAATTGCTTTTTGTAAAGTGACACTCTTTTCTGTACTTCACAAAAACTTTTCTATAATTTTTTTGGAACTAAACACAATTTATAGAAATAGTGGAAAAAAATTATTTAAAGATTTGGTGTTAATTTGAGATTACCTATCATACACATCGGAAAGACTACATTTACGCCATGCTACAACCAGAATCGGATACAACTACAAGATGTATACCATGTACCGGGTATGAAAAAGAATCTTCTATCTGTTTCCCAGTTAACAGCTTCTAGAAACTATGTAGTATTTGGGCCATAAGATGTAAAAGTCTATCGAAACTTGAAGCCACCAGGAGAACTTGTCATAGAGGGACGGAAGGTAGAATTTGTCTATGTGATGTTGGCAGAATCGACATACATAGATAAAGCCAAAAGGAATGAGACAACTAATTTGTGGCATGGTCAGCTTGGATATGTTAGCAATCACAAGCTCAAGATCATGATGGAGAAGTTAATGTTGGGGTCTTCCGCACTTGGATATTCATGGAGGGACTGTATGCGGAGGTTGTCAGTACAGTAAGGCACATCAATTACCGTATCAGGAGTCACAGTTCAGAGCCAAAGAACCTTTGGAGCTTGTACATTCAGATGTATTTGGTCTAGTAAAACAAAAATCAATCGATAGGATGCGGTACATGATCACTTTCATCAACGATTACTCGAGGTATGTCTGGGTTAATTTTATGAAGAAAAAGTCTGAAGCTCTCTCTAAATTCAAGCAATTTCGAGAAGAAGTCGAAGGAGAACTCGGCAAGAAGATTCGTTGCCTATGCACAGACAACGGGGGAGAGTACACATCGAAGGAGTTTTACGATTACCTAAAGCAGCAAAAGATTCGACGATAGCTAACATGCCTAAATACTCCATAGCAGAATGGCGTAGCTGAAAGGAAGAACTGTCACCTTGTGGAGATATGGAAAAGCATGCTTCATACCAAGAATGTACCAGGACGTTTTTGGGCGGAGTGTATGAAGACGGAGACATATGTGATCAATCGGCTACCACAACTAAAACTAGAGTTCATGCCACCATTTTAAAAGTTATGGAATACCAACCCACTCGTAAGCCATTTTAGAGTTTTCAGTTGTGTATGTTATCTCTTTGTGTCTGATCACTTACGCAATAAGTTCGATAAAAAGGCTATAAGATGTATATGTGGGGTGTATGACAATAAAAAAGGATGGAGATGTTGTGATCCTACAACCGGACGGTGCTATATATCAAGGAATGTTGTGTTTGACAAAACCTCGTCTTGGTGGGCCTCACAAGAAGTTGTACTCCCAAACTCTAGTGATCTAGAGGATCAGTTGCAAAAGAAGCTGGGGTGAGCCAGGTCAAAAAGAAGGGCTATGTCAATCAGAAAAGATAGAATCAAGCACTTCAACATCCTCAAAGGAGAATAATCCATGAAAACCAGTGTTTATCAGACAACGCCAGAAGAAGAGCGCCCGAGCCAGATGGAGGACATCGAAGAAGAACCAGTTGAATAACTTCAAAGATCAACAAGACCTAGACAACCGAATCCTAAGTATGCTAATGCTGCTATTATGGAAGATGTGAAGGAGCCATCTAGCTTCGAGGAAGCATACGAAATTTGTAAATGAAGACGAGCAATAGAGGAAGAAATTTAAGCTCTACGATAGAATCAAACTTGGGAGTTGGTGCCAAAGCCTAAGATGGCAAACCTATCTCCTAAAATGGGTTTACAAAGTCAAGACTCGACCGAATGGGTCGATTGAGAGATACAAAGCACACTTGGTGGCTCGAGGATTCTTTCAACAGTATGGACTGGATTATGATGAGACATTCAGTCCACTTGCTAAGATAACAACAATTCAAGTTCTTCTAGCAACTAACAAAAGTTAGAAGCTTTGGCAGATGGACGTGAAGAACACATTTTTGCACAGTGAGGTGGATCAAGATATTTACATAGAGCAACCCATCGGATTTGAGAGTAAAGAAAAGGAAAGATATGTTTGCAAGCTAAAGAAAGCTCTTTATGGATTGAAGCAAGCTCCGAGAGCTTGGTATGACAAGATTGGTGAGTTTTTAATTTAAAGTGGATACTTTCTTGCTCCTGCGGATTCTAGTTTATTTGTTAAACAGACTAGCAATAGGCTAGCAATCATGTGGTCTATGTGGATAACTTAATCCTAACTAGAGATGATGAAGCGAAAATCCAAGAATGAGGACAAATCTCTCGGTCACGTTTCAAATGAAGGAGCTTGGGGAGCTCAAACATTTCCTCAGATTGGAGGTCGACCGAAGGAAGGATAGACTATTCTTTTGCCAAGAAAAATATGCGAAGGACACGTTGCTCAAGTACGGAATGTTCAATTGCAAGTCAATCTCAATACCGATGGAGACAAATATGAGACTGTGTGCATATGAAGGAAGAGATTTGGAAGATCCAACTATGTATCAACAACTAGTTGGAAGCTTGATCTATTTAACGATGACATGACCAGATATTTTATTTGCGATTGGTATGATGAGTCGATACATGCAGAAGCCAAAGAAGCCTCACTTAGAAGCAATCCGAAGGATCCTAAGGTACATCAAGCGTACAGTTAACTATGATCTCATGTATAAGAAAGGAGAAGAATGTGAGGTCTATAGCTATTGTGATGCTGACTATGCTGGAGATCATGACACTCGAAGGTCTACTACCGGATACATGTTTAGTCTCGGTTCAACGGCTATATCTTGGTATAGTAAAAGACCGTCAACAGTGTCACTATCAACTACAGAGGCAGAGTACAGACCAGCAGCGATGGCAGCTCAGAAAAGCACATGGCTTTTTCAGTTAATGAGAGATCTACATCAGTCCACAGACTACTCAGTAGCTTTACATTGCGATAAGCAGTCTGTAATACGATTAACAAATAATCCAATTTTTCATGCTAGGACAAAACACATTGAAGTACATTATCACTTTCTTCGAGAGAAAGTTCTTCAGGGAGAGATCGTAATGAAGCCAATCGGGATAAACGAACAAATAGCTAACATATTCACCAAAGCACTAAGTACTTCAAAATTTATAGAATTTCAAGTCAGCTTGGACTCATGGATAGAGAAGTCGCTGCTGTAGGCGTATAAAATTGCCTATAGGTCCCACAATACAGCTCGACGACGCTAATTCGACCAAATCGACCATCGGGCGACGTATCCAAACAAGATCGTTAGCTCACCAACGCCGAAGCCAAGCCATACGCAATGGAGCAGGTTAACGAGGCGACAAAGCCAACAAATCGCACCCAAGCATTGGAACGCATCCACTCGTACGCGGAATCAAACCAACGTTTCGGGGAATCACCGAGTCATCTAAACAAGAGCGAACTCGGATGAATCACGATCGAATCAAGATCGGTTTCGGACTC
>BQKN01064164.1:97325-124659 GCA_022839385.1 Asparagus kiusianus
TCGTTCATCTTTTTGATATTTTGGCGATTCGTGACCCCTCAAGTTCGTTTGTTTTGCGTACGGTTCATCGCTTCGCTGATTTGTACATTTACTGATCCACTTCATACACTTACTGGCGTCGGATAAATTTTCTCGACTTGGATAGTAACGTTTATCGTCTTCTCCTTATCCTGAACTGTGTTTAGGGAAGTTATAGGTAATTTTTAACGTCTACAGATACCCCCTCCAAAGTGTTTCAGTCTCGTTTCTTTTATTAAAGAGCCTGAAATACTTTGGATGTGATAGGCTCCACCTTCAGTTGGTGTAAAAGGACCTGTAATTGGCTTCAGCTCTTGACTCCTTCAGTCTTCGATCTACTCAGTTGTGTCGAATAGATGAAGTTCTTACGGTTCTGCGTTTATCGTCTGACCGCTGTCGAAGTCTCGGATTGAAACTCATATGTTGATTAATCTCATTGATTTGACGTTGAACTGACTATCTTCGTCAGGAATTCATTCCTTATTTTGGCAAATTTGACAACGCGTTGACAGGCGTAAACCATAGGCACAGTTTATACTCATACGTCACCTGGACTCTACACAGTTTAGGCTCTTAAGGCGTTGGAGCTGAGAGGATCAGTTTATACTCGTATACTCTTAGGAGTTTTGGGAATTAGTTTAGCCTCATATACCCCTCGGAGGTCGGCAGGTTATCCTTAAGAATATCCCACACGATATTCTTCAGAAACTTCCCGTCGAGGGTGGGAAACAATTTTAAACTCGTATACCCATTAGAGTACAAATACGGGTGCCGTATATGGATCAAAATACCCGTGAATTGGCCAAACAGCTCGCCACATGTGCGAGCCAGCAAATAGTGACTCGCCTGTGTGAGCCAGCAAATGGTGGCTCGCCTGTGTGCGAGCCAGAAAATGGTGGCTCGCCTGCGTGCGAGCCAGCAAATGGTGGCTCTCCTGATTACGAGCTAGCAAATGGAGGCTCGCATGCGTGCGAGCCAGCAGAAGGGGTTTGAGTCGACTTGGGTTTGGTTTGGGCAGTTCAGACCGGTTTTGGTTCAATTATGGGGGTTTTAAAAACCGAACTGTTCTTCTTCTTCATTTCTTCTTGGTCGTTTCAAATATTTTCTCCGAGCCACTTCTTCAATTCAAAAAATTCCTTCCCACATTCGGGTCTTTCTTGATTAGAGCTTGACCCTCTCATATTTTCTCCTAAATCCCGCTAAATTCACACATTTGAAAGCTAGGGTTTCGGTTTTGAACTTGAGTGTTTGTGGATTCTCAAGGTTTTCGTTCTTCTTGATCCTTCTTCAAACTCGGGTAAGGGTTTTACTCTTTCATGGCTTCAGTTTTGATCTCCCAATTTTGGGAGTTTAGGGGTATAACCGAAACCCTAGTTTGTTCATTATTTGATTTTGACAGGAGTCTTCGAGGGATTTCTTGGATTCGAACTTTTTGCTGCGATTCACTTTACTGAGTTCATCCTCCTTCGGTTCCAAGTGAGCTTCCCTTCTCTTTGCCTCAATTTCGTTCAATTCTTTGGGATTTTTGTTCCTGGGGGATATTTGAAGCCCTAGTTTAGAGAAAAAAAAGTTTTCTGGCTTGGTCCTTTGGGGTCTTGAATGATAGCCGAACCTTTGAGGGAGATATAGTTTGAGTTTGGGTTCTTTGACCTTTTAACTCCACATAAATTTTGAGTTTTGTGCATGGCCGAAATTTTGAGTGGTTAAAATTGGCTGAATCTGATTTTAAGTTGTACCCAACCTGTTCTTGGTTCGATTCTAGTTCTCAGACTTGTAGAAGTTGTTGTCTGGTTGCCCACTTGAACCCCAATTCTTGGTTTGTTCGACCCTATTTAAGACCTATGTACTCGATTCTTGAGTTTGCATGTGCTTAAAATTCGTTGGGACTCGTAATCCCGACCGGACCCTTGTATGCACGAATCTGGTCAGGTTTGTGATCTTCGGGCTTTTGGCGTACATGATAGCCTGATTCATAGGGACGTCGTGTCTTATTATTGGCCACGTGGATGACTTCAGGCAAATCCCTAAAATTCTGGCTTAATTTGTTGCACGACCTATCGTGGGTTGAAACTGTATCGGTATCGAGCCCACTACTTAAGTTTAATCAGAGCAAAATTTTTCCTTGCATTAATCTGATACTTCTCAATTTTTATCGTAATTGACTTGTTAATTCTCTCTGCAGATATGTCACCCAAGAGATCTAGCGTTGTTCGAGGCCGTTCGGCGACTCAGTCGCCCGAACCAGCACCGTTTAACTGCACAGGTATATCGTCACCGCCTCTTTCATTCACGAGTTAAATATTGAGATATCACATTGCATGTTGCATCCCCGCTTTGTTCTCCTTGCTGAGGCAATTGGGAAGAGCCGCCACCCTCCTTCGTGGGGGTGGACGCTTCACAAGTCGTATTTTGCTTGGTCAAGACATGACTGAATTAACTTGGGGCGATTTCCTGCTGCACTATACTCCGAAGGATAGGTATATTGTTGCGTTATTCGTGCGACAATATATCTCATTCTTCGTGTGTATAGTGTGGCCTTTTAATCGTCTCGCCTTGTTAATTCATTGTGAGTATGTACTTGGTATAATATCCTCGCTTTGCTCTCCTTTGTGAGGCAATTGAGAAGAGCCACCACCCTCCTTCGTGGGGGTGGACGCTTCACAGATGTGTTTTACTTAGTCAAGACACGTCTTAAAGCAATATGGGGCGATCTCATGTTGTGTCACATCACACAAACTCGGGTATACTATCGTGACGTTCGCACGTTAATATGCTTTGTTATTTGCGTGTGTGATATGATTGAGATCGTCTCACCATTTATAAGGTCGTGACTCTATCTCATGATTTGTGAGGCGAGTTCGACGCCTATACTATTTTAACATAGGCATTTATGACTATTGTTTTACCTCAGTTGAATTTCTCTCGAGGGAGTTCGGTGCCCATTCAGTGGAAGGTCGCTGTAGTGAGGCCTATGCCTCCACCGATGAGCCAATCTCTGTCCCGGTAGCTCCTCAATTTGCTCCGGGTGTACCGGAAGAGCTTCCACGGTTGATACGGAAGGGAGAGCGCCATAGTTTAAGACAGCTTATCACAGATGCGCCACTTGTGAAGGACCCAAGTTCTACGCATCCGTTAAGAAAGCCGGACTATTTATTTGGCGACTCTATAGAAGATCCTGCTACTGTACTTCTTGGCATGGAGCAATGGCTACACCATGATGACAGTGGTCATTTATATGTCCCTCCGATTCCTCGTCACCGTTCGCTTGCCGAGCTTCGGTGTCAAGCTGTTCCTCGGGAGATGTCATGGAGATTAACAAAAGAACATGAGCGCATTCACTGTGGCTATATCACTCATGGCGCAACTCCCGGCTCAAGTAATCAGAACCGGATAACAGGGTTACATCCGGGGATCACGGGATTGAATGACCCACCTAAAGATGAGATCTTCACTGTTACTAACACCGTGAAGAATCGGCTCGCAGTTTTAGGTCGAGAAATGCCAGCAACCGGCCATCGATGTTATGGCTGGGTACATTCATCAGATAAACTATGGTGGACTCGTTTGAGCCACTATATCTTGGACCAATTTGGTGAGGATTTGAAGGCCAGTGGCTTATATGCAGCCGTCCGCGCCACCACCTATGGACTTACCATTAGTGTCTCTCATTTTTTGGCGATGTTGGAACTCTACAATCCTGACGCCAATATGTTCCTGACCAAGCATGGGGAGCTGGGATTAGCATTGCACGAGATGTATAAAGTCTCCGGTCTTCCGATGGGGAATATGATTTATCAGGAGTACTTTTCTTCTAACAGGGAGCTGCAGCAGTTGAAGTCGCGAACTCCCAACCGCTACAACACCTTCTGGGATCTTGCTTGCCACTACCACATAGCTCTTGTGGGTGTTGATCCATTATCAAAGAAACCGCGACCTCAAATTAGTTTGAAGAAGTTCGCGGATTATCTTTTCAAGAACACGAACAGCGTTCTGGATGAACCAATTTATGAGTTATCACCACTAACCACCTCCAAAGTGAATGGGCTAATCAAGAAGTTGAATGCTCAGTCTTACACCACAGCTGGTATTGAGGATGGCTTTGCTGCTGGAACGAAATTCTAGACTTTCTTGTGGCAAGGAGTTAAACTAATCCGGCCTATGACATTACTTGCTGGGTATCTTGCTATCTGGCTGAAGAAGTGTGTAGTGCCATACCAATCTACTGACGCACTTCCCCTAGAAGTTTTGTTTCCAACGGTTCTTCTTGCTCATCGGAAAAACCTATGTCTTCTTCCGGTAATGACAGCTAGTATTCATAGAGGGCTTCGCCAGTTCGTGAACGCATTTACTCAAAGGGGGAACTCACCGCCAGCTCAGATTCCTCTCACAAAGGTGGAACTCCCCTACACTTATTTAATGGCTTGGTTGGTGCTTCATCGATCGGACATGATGTCGGCGCCAACCTCGGTGGATCCCTCTCTTCCTTTTCTTCAAATAATAGAGAGTTGCAAATGGAAGGGACGAGGTTTTGCAGAGGTTAGGAAGCAATTTCATAATCACAAGTGTTGGGTCTTCCCTACTTGCTTCCCACGATTTTCAGGTCAATACGGCGACTCATTGATGGATGTAGAGAAGCCGAGTACGGGTCGGACTTCCCTCGATTCTGGCTGCTTCGATTGGCTGGTTAATATCCGGCCGGGGTATGTGATCTTCCGTGTTCAAAACCATTGTTATATAGAACCCTACTTTCCATGTCGATTCGCTCATCGGTTTGGCTACGATCAGATTTATATCGGGAACCCGAACCGACAGCTCCGGACTCGTGGAGGCTTAGTGGATGGGGCTCGAGCATGGCTTTGGAACATCACTGGTTGTACCGGTGCCAAGTTCAACCTTCCCGGCGTCGAGCGCAAGTTGGAGCTAACTTTTCTATAGTGCCGGTGGCTCTTGGCGACCAATGAACACGTACCAGTTCAACCGGTCACCGAGTTAACCGATGAAGAAGCTTCTCGGGTTGCTACTCGAATGGTCCATGAATCCGAGCTCGAAAAGAGGAGAAGGAGGGAACCACTGGGTCCTTCTAGTCATTCAACGCAGAGGGAGCCTACTACGGAACCTCATGTTGGGGGTGGTGCAGAGATTGGTGGCGATGGTGGAGAAGAGGAGCCGGAAACAGGTGTGTTAGATCCCCTCTCCTTAGAGTTATTTGAATTAGCAATTGCTGAAAGAACTCGCCGCTTTCGACTGTCCAAACCTTCGCCTCCTCTAAAGAAGCCAAAGATGCTAGTCTTGTTCACTTATCCTAATAAGATGTCGGTTGAAATCCCAGGTGCAGCTTCTGAAGAAGAGAGAGGAGTCCAGCCTTATTCATCGGACGCGGTCCCGACCTGCAACTCAGGTTTCTCCGAGGCACGAATTGCGTTCGTGGAGAGGCCTGTTGATCCAGAGGGGGAACGTCCGGCTAAACGTAAGAAGCTGGCTTCTAAGCGACGGAGCAACCCTGAAATGGGACCGACGACTCAAGGATTGACGACTGAAAGGGGTGAGTATTTTTTCGTATAGTTTCTTCCGGTATATGTTGAGCTTTTGGACTTAAACAATTTCGCACTTCGCAGAAGAAGATTTTGCAAGCGACTTTATCTTTGACGCTTCTTCCCCTGATATTGACTTCTCGGAACCAACTCCGGCAATCAGGCTCGAAGAGCCTGTAGACGCTGGGACAAGTATTCCTGATGAGACCGGCGCGGGTCATGACGTCGAGCCAGGCTTATCCGAACAGGCTGAGAATCCAGGTATACTTAAAACCAGTAGCGCATCTTTCGGGTGGCGGGCACTGAACGATGGAGAATTCGTATCCCCGCTAACTGTTTCTATACTTCTTACTCTGTTAGAAAAGCTGCAAGAGGTAGATCGAAGTGATAGGGCGCAGGAACCTAGCGTCGCCGTTGAAGGTGAATCTTATTTGATTTTTTTTGTTGTAAGTCCGGTGAGTCGAGACAATTTGTATTTTGACTCTTGAACTTTCTTGTAGATGCGACAACAGAGGGTCAAGGTGACGAGGGAGGTTCCCAAGACGCACCTTTTGAGGAAGAGGGTCCAGCTTCACGTGATCCGGTATCGGCTTCTGACGATATGCTGCTGGACGATATGTTGCGTGAACAAGCCCAATACGAGGCCGTCGATCCAATAATCACAGCTGACTCGCCTGCAAGTACGGTTCTTATTCCCATGTTTCACTTATTTATTCGTGATCTTTCATTTAATCATCGGAGGGTTCAAATCGTAGGACCAGTCATTAAGACTGATACAACTACTCCGAACAGAAAGTCTGGTGAATCTGAGGGTCTCGATTTCTTGCTTTTGGCAGGGGTTGTTATTGACGATCGGTCATCACGCTTCCAGCAACAACTCCCGGTTTCTTTGGGAATGCCAACTATTGTACCTGCTACAACTATTAGCGGGAGTTCGACTGAACAGGCTGTGAGACCAACTGAAGAAGTTGGTGCTTCAACGGCTACTACACCCGTAATGCTTCCCGCAACGCATGAAGTTGAGCGACTAGAAACGGTTGTAGTGTGTTCGGTTAGAGAAAGCTCTTCGGGGATTGGTAAATCTCGCGCGATATCTCCTTTTTTTGACCTATAATTATGGGATATTTATGATCTTGCGCTTCCTTTTTTTTCTTTTGTTGTTGCAGGGTTATCGTCTCAACTTCGCGAAGCTGTTGATGCTTTATTAACTGATGACGATCCCGATAAGCTTCTCCTTTGCTTAGAGGTCGGCAACTTCTTTAATTTTGTAGAGTCGTTAATCGACAAACTCCTGGAAAAGAAGATCCCTTTCAGCCACTTCCGGCCAGTCCTTGAGCGCAAAATAGCCTTAATAAAGGACATTGGCTCTCTCAATATAGCTGAAGCTTTGACCGACGATATGAATCAACTAGAGCGCAAATTCGTGAAACTACAAGAGCTCCAATCTGTTGGTGCTTCTGGTTATGTTGCTGCGCGAATGGAGACTCGTCTGCAGACATGGCGTGAATCTCGAGCATCCGTTGGGCTTGGGATTCAGGCGCAGAGGAAACGTGTCGACCAAGCGGAGGAAGTTCTTTCCGAAAGATTGGTTCATTTACACGAGATCGACTCGTCGTTAACCTCTGTTGATGCCGAAATAGTGGAGCTTGAACAAAAACTGGCGGAGGCAAAACAACGAAAGGCTATTTTAGAGGTGACCAAGGCCGGGGAGGAGCATAGCAAAGTCGTGATGTCTAGCAAAGTGGCGCTCTTAAGGGAAAGGCTTGCCAAAATGGAGGAAGAAGCTGCCCAACTCCTATCTGCTTCTGAGGACTCTTTCAAGACAGAGCTGCAGCGTGAGCTAGAATGTGCTTATGGCGAAGAGTTAATCAAATTAGAGCAACAAATTGTTAGTCATAAGCTCAATGTAAAGTGACTGCAGCCGTTGTATCTGAACACTTGTTTTTTGTTAATGATACGCGTATTTTGTTCAGTCTACTTTAATGCTTATTATGATCTCTCACTCTGTTAGAATAATCAACCATAATACTTATAGGATTTTTGGTAAATCCCCAGCCCTCAACGGATTTGATATGCCTTTACCGATTACCGTTTGAATCGGGCTAGCCTGTGAATTATCTAGATCCGTTTCACAAGTAACGTTGTGCTAAAGGAATGAACTCCTTTAGACTTAATGCTACGAATTTGAATACGTAGACTTAGTCGTTTTCTTACGGTAAAAGACTAACCGGCAGCGCGTATTAGGCGCCGACTTATCTCTACTTAGGATTCGAGATAAAATTCCTCATACTTGTAAGGTATGGATTACAGAGTTATTAAAATGTAGTGTCTTTTTACAGGGCAAAGACGAACCAGATACTGAAGAGGATGAATTTTATATTCTATCTTTAGTCCTTCTTCTAAGGGAGAAGTGAACCCGATACCAAAGAAGAAAAATTTTATATTCTATCCTTGGCTGCAGAAGAAACTTAAAGTGGGGTCTTCACTTTAAGAATCTGTGAGATGAAACTAAGAATGAGATCTCCACCCTGAGAATCGAGAGGATTTATTAACCCTAACTTTTATAGTATTGGTTATCTGATCCGGAAATAGGTCTTCTTATTTATCAAGATGAAATTCGGAGTCCAGCCCTAACTTTTATAGGTTTGGCTAGAGAGAAATGAGTGAAATGTTTTCGTTTATCGAAAAGAAACCCAATCTTGACCATAGTCATTTGACAGTTTTGACCAAAAAGGGATACCATGACGACCCTAACTTTTTATAGGTTTGGTCGTTCGAAAGGGGTGAAGTCCTTCGTTTATCGAAAAGGAAAACAACTTGAAAGTGGGCCTCTCATTCATGAAAGGAATCGAGAGGAGATTTTGGTCGTGGTCCTAACTATAAAAAGGTTTGACCAAATAAAAGTGGGAGTGTGGATACGAACCCTAGTCGAAGTTTGACCAGGCTTGGCCCAAGGAACTTTGCTAGGTTCGCCATGAACTGATTTAATAGCGAGGAATAGTGAGAACTCTTTTGTGAGGGAAGATTGATTCTAAAGAGTGATCAAATCTCATCTCAACAAGAGAGTGCTTAGAAGATTACAATAAGAGTTCACTATGATCAGGCATGAATTGTTCAGACAACCGACCGATATCGGGTTATCCTTAAGAATATCATATATGGTATTCTCTAGGAACTTCCCATTTAATAATATGTTCTGAGCGTACTAAGGGTAGTACTTCTTCAGGAACTTGCCATTTATTAGCATCATGATCTTATCACCGTCTTTAGTGATTAGGCGATATGCACCATTTGAGTAGACTGTCTCTATCACAAACGGTCCTTCCTATTTGGGTTGGAATTTACCTTTTTTCTTGGAATTGAGTATCATAGGCCGTCGGATGGTGAGAACCAAGTCCCCTTCCTTGAAGCTTCGTTGTTTGACTTTCTTGTCGAAAGCACGAGAGATTCTGGCTTGATAAAACCTAATTTGTTGTTGAGCTTCCAAGCACTTTTCGTCTAACATCTCAAGTTCTTCGAGACGTTTTTGGTGTTGATCTTCCGTCGTCATCCCTGTTGCGAGAGCGACACGAAGGGATGGAATCTTAATTTCCAAAGGAAGCACAGCTTCACATCCATGCACTAGTGAATATGGAGTGGCCCCGGTGGGCGTGCGGACCGTGGTACGATACGCCCAGAAGCCTTCGCCGAGCTTATCATCCCAGTCTCGTTTGTTAACTTTCACGAGTTTTGACAAAATTTTTATGATTGTCTTGTTGAACGCCTCAGCTAATCCGTTTGCCGTAGGATTATATGCTGTAGAAGAAATATCTTCGATCCTAAATTTTCCACAGAACTTAAGGAAAGCGTTGCTCACGAACTGAGGGCCATTGTCGTGTATAATTCGTCTTGGAATGCCATATCGATAAATGATGTGGTGTTTGATAAATTTGACGACATCGCTTGTCTTCACTTCTTTGAGTGGGACTGCTTCGGCCCATTTCGAAAAATAGTCGGTGATCGCCAAGATGAAGCGGTCACCTTTAACTGATGGTGGGAATATAGGACCGACAATATCCATTCCCCAAGTCTCAAATGGCCATGAAATAGCCGAGGGGTGAAGGTGTTTCGGGGGTTGGTGTATGTAATTTGCGTGTGTTTGACACGCATGGCACCGTCGGGCGTAGTCAACCGCGTCTTTGACCATGGTTGGCCAATAATATCCTATTCTTTTGAGTCGATCGCAGAGCTTGGGACCGGGTTAATGTGCACCACAAATTTCGTCGTGAGCTTCTTTGAGAGCCTCTTCCGCCTCCTTGGTTGAGAGGCATCGGAGTAATAACCCATCGTATGCGTGACGATATAACGTATGGGTTGTTGAATTGTAATAGAATCTCGGATCTCTTCTTCGAACCGAGTCCCTTTGTTTTACGTCCTGTGGCAAAATACCGTGCACCACGTAGTCAATTATAGGAAATCTCCAGTCTCGGGACTTGAGATCAATCCTAGATGTATATGCTTCCTTAGCGTTAATAGCACAATCCGGCACAAACAATTGGTGGGTTCTGACGGTAATGGATTGTTCAGAGTCAGGAGGTTGTGCCAAAGATACCGATAACATTGCCAGCGCATCTGCGTATGCATTCTGGAGGCGTGGAATGTATTCGATGAAGAATTGTTCAAATGAGCTTGCCATTTCGATGGCCGCCTTGTGGTACGGTACCAAGTCTTGATTCCTGACTTCGTACTCTCCCCGGATTTGGTTGACTATTAGTAGCGAATCGCCAAAAGCCTTGAGATATTCGACCCCCAGCTCTTTGGTGAAACTAAGTCCGATAAGCAGTGCATTATATTCGACGACATTATTCAAACACCTTCCTATCAACGAGTAGGCTCGGGGTATCACATGTTTTTCCGGAGAAACTAGGATGACTCCGACTCCTGCGGAGATCCTAGAATTACCGGGCGCGCTTGCTGTATTGGTCACTCGGGAAGCTCCATCGAAATATAGTTGCCATACCTATTGACAAAATGTAGTATTGGCTTCGTGAGCTTCATCGGGCAAATCATCATACAACTCAGCTATATCCGCTACGGGGTTAGCTGCCAGGAGATCACAGATTACCTGTCCTTTGACCGACTTCTGTTGTTTGAAGTGCAGATCGTACTGGGATAGGAGTAAGGCCCATTTTGCTAGTCTCCAGTTCATAAAGGCTGGCTGTGTCATGAATACTCGGACCGGATTAACGTTAGAAATAACATAAATCGTTTGTCCTACTAAGTAATGCCGCATCTTTTGGATAGCGAATACTAAGGCGAGACATTCTTTCTCAATCATTGGATACCGAGACTCGGCACCAACCAAAGTTCGACTTAAGTAATAGATGGCTTGTTCGTGACCGTCGTCATCATCTTGTGCAAGTAAAGCACTTAACGAGTGGTTCATCGCCTTAATATAAATTAAGAACGGTTTACCTGACTTCGGTGCCACAAGAACGGGAGGATTCGCCAAATATGCTTTGATATCCTCGAATGCCTTTTGACAGGCGTCATCCCAGACGAAGGATACACCCTTCTTAGTGAGTTTGGAAAATGGCTGACATTTCCCAGATAGATTCGAGATGAACCGACGTATATAGGCCAGCCGCCCCTGCAATCCTCGAAGTTCTTTGAGATTTCTGGGGGGTTGCAAATCATGTATTGCTTTTACTTTATCGGGGTCAATGCGGATACCCGTCGTAGTGACGACAAATCCCAGAAACTTACCGCTGGACATTCCTAGGAAAGACTTGGTGGGGTTCATTTTTAATTGATGAGTTCGCATGAGGTCGAACATTGTCCTTAGATCTTTGATATGATCGTCTTTGTTACGACTTTTCACAACCAAGTCATCGACATAGCACTCGACAGTTTTTCAGAGGTGTTCTTGAAAAATCTTAGACATTGCCCGTTGATAGGTGGCGCCTGCGTTCTTTAACCCAAAAGGCATCACTGTATAGCAGAAAATACCGAGAGGTGTCCTGAATGCAGTATGTTTTTCATCCTCCGGGTACATCTTAATTTGATTGTAACCCGAAAACCCATCCATAAAGGACATTCTCTCAAACCCACACGTGTTATCGATAATAACATCTGTGATGGGGAGAGGAAAATCATCTTTCAGACACGCATTATTCAAGTCTCTGAAGTCGATACATATCCTTATTTTCCCATTTTTCTTGAGGACCGGAACAATATTTACGAGCCAATCCGGATGTTGTTCTTCCCGGATAAAACCAGAATCGATTAATTTTTTGACCTCTTCTTTAATTGCTTCCATGATTTGTGGGCAAAATCGTCTTTGCTGTTGTTTGACAAGTTTTGCATCTGATTTGATGTTAAGACGGTAGGCTGCCACGTTCGGATCAAGCCCTGGCATATCTTCATAATTCCAAGCAAAAACATCTATGAATTCTCTGATGAGGAAAATTAACTCCTCTTTTTCATCTGGTGGAAGACTATCACTTACGAATATTGGCTTTGGATTCGCTTCATCACCCATATTTACCTGGACTACCTTATCCTCAGTAGGAGGTTCTCTTTATTTGAATCGGTCTCCATATTGAATATTTAGATGATGAATCCATAGGTCTTCCCAAGTTGGCAATTGATCATCTTCTTGCATTGTAGAAGGATCGACCATGGTCATATTCGACATCAGGCCTTTAAATACTTCTCCAAGCTGACGTCTGAATCCCAATTAGAAGAGTCGGAAGAATATCCGTCTTGATTCGCTAAGTGGTCGATGACTTGCCAACAACATTCGTCTTCAGAGGCATAGCCCAGACCCCTTTTATAACCATAATAGTTATCGGGTTTTCCTTTCGGTATGTAGGGCATACGAGGTGGAACTCGTGGGCCTCGACCAAAACAGAGACCTTCTTCAAGCGCAAAATCGTATCCCTATTTTCTCATGAAATCACGTGCCTGTTGACTATATCTGGATAAATGAAGGCCAGATCTCTCATGACTTTTATCTTCGTTTAAAAAAAGGTATGATGGCGGAGATACTTCCCTTTTGCCGAAGACTAACTCCTTTTCACCCCCTGCTTTAGCAGGAATGACAAAGGTTGTTCCAAACAAGTTCTGGTAGCGCTTTTTTGTGAAGCAAGACGACTGAAGCGGCATGTGTATGTCGGGATTATCGTACAATCCCTGTATTACATTAGCCAAAGACGGTGAGTACTCTAAATCGCCATTTATTACTTGTTCGGCAAGTTGCCAATTACAACTACCGTCTGACGATTCACCATCGTCAAGACCGATTACAAAGGGTACAATGTCATTCAGTACAAAACCACCATTGTAATCAAGCCCGGCTTCGGTGTCAGCTTCTCCCCCGCTATCCGTGCCTTGAGCCGATGATTCAGTATCAGATTCAGCACCGTAAAGGAGGGAATCGGTAAAGTAGTTTTCCAATCCCTTAAACGGTTGCTTATCCGCGACCACCGTCTTGACTTCATTATTAGCGTCTATATATTTTAGATACTGATGAAGAGTATAGGGAACTATAAGATTACCATGGATCCATGGTCGACCCAATAGTAAATTATAGGAAGTTTCCTCATCGATCACGTAGCAAGTAACTTCAGACTTTAAATCCCCAAGTTGACATTTTATCCGGAGTGGAAGCCAGCTTGCTTGCTGGGATTCCGAGATTGTACATCAACCGGAGTGGCATGATGCTAACAGCGGAACCCGGATCGACTTGGACCCGGTTAACAACGCTGGAGCCAACGTATCCGGTGAAGTATAAAGGCCTATCATACTTTGAATTCCTCACTTGCATGTCATCCTTAGTGAACGTAATATAAGGGAATTGTTTGGCCGATAAATTACAAAGCTGAACTGGTGATTCTGTTTCTTCGCGGGTAGGCTTGACTTGAGTAAGGAACGCGTCAGAATCGGCTAAAGCTTCTCACAAGGCTTCTCTAGTATCCTTGGAGAGGCGCAATAACTCATATAAAGTTATTCTTGCTGGGATGTTAGCTAGCTGAGCCATAACATCAAAGCGGTAAGGAGTGTTTGAACTTCCCGGTTTATCTCTCCTAATCGGGCGATTGAATCGAGACTGCTTCGAGTTCTGAGCCTCCTGGGGTTGAGGCTCTTTCTCTTTTTGCTTATTGGCTAGCTTCTGTTGAGATTTTCCAGCTGGTGCAGGGGGAGTTGTGACCACCCCCAGTCAGTTAACGTCTTGGCATTTGCGTCAGAAGTTTCGGGATATTTATAATGATATTCATTCCCACCCCTAGTGACAAGAGCCTCTCGTTCATCTTCAGAAAGTGATAAGGTGGGGATACCTTCATCATCTTTTTCAGGAATTGCTGTGGTGGGACAGCAGGTCTTGCCCTTACCTTTGTACTTCTTTTTAGATGAGGATCCTACCCATTACTCATCTTCGAGCAAGTCCGGGTGGACCCAAAGAATTTCGCCGCTAGGAGCTATGTGTTGTACAAGTCCTTTCTGATGTTGTCCATAAGGATCATCGTTGATGGTCTTCACTTGTACTTTATATACGGGCTCTGGCTAAAACCATGCCAGAGGGACAGAGCCAAAGCAAACAGAAACTGCGTTCGCGCCCACCTTCTTCTCTTTAGGCTATTTTGGAGTAATGATTCCAACATCGATCAAGGCCTGAATTTTGTCCTTGAGAGCGTAGCATGTCTTCGTGGGATGATGGACTGTCCTGTGGAATGCACAATATCGCGGATCTGTAACTTTCTTAGCTCCTTCATGATCGGTGATTGGAGGTAACTTAATTTTGTTGTTCTCCAGCAAATACTTGAAGATACCAGTGACTTCATCTTCCTTAAAGGAGTATTCCTTCGGGAATTTTGGCTCAGAAGTCTTCTGTTGCCTTGGAGGCCGTTGT
Organism: Asparagus kiusianus; assembly: GCA_022839385.1. Lineage (NCBI taxonomy): Eukaryota > Viridiplantae > Streptophyta > Magnoliopsida > Asparagales > Asparagaceae > Asparagus > Asparagus kiusianus. The sequence continues at coordinate 111,765 of BQKN01064164.1, forward strand.
TGCCATTGAGGCGTTTGTTGCTTTGGCGCTTGTTGTTGCGACTATTGTTGAGGTTGTAATTCAAACGTCTGATTTGCGTCTACCGCATTCGCCTGCCCCTTCCCTTTACCACGGGGGGTAAAGTTTTGTTTCTGGGTATTGTTTGCTGGTTGCCCCCTTTCAACTTTCTTCCTTTTGAGGAAGCGTTCAGCCTGCTCTCCTCGCACTTTCAACTCCTTCCATGTTTTAGATGGTGCGGTGCCCATAGCTTCTAACACGTCTAAGGAAAGGTTGTTGTGGCATGTTTGGAGGATGAACTCCTCCGTGACCGGATCTCGACAGTTCATTACCTTGTTCCGGAAGCGTTTGACAAAGTTCTCAACGAGCTCTCCATCTTTCTGTTTCTCTTCAAAGAGTGTTCCGATCGATACTTCAGTGTCATCATCGAAGAAATTAGCGAGAAACATGCTTTCCATGTCATCCCACGTATTGATACTCCCCAGCTTGAGACGGCGATACCAATCAAAGGTAGTTGCCCGAAGGGTTCCTACGAATGATCGTACCATCAGAGGTTCATTGCCATAAATGATCCCTAGGTGAGACTTGAAATAAATCAAGTATTGAGTAGGTGAACCCCTTCCATTGAACGGTGTGAATTAATTAAGTTGAACTTCGCTGGGTATGGAATCGAGTCCTACTCTCTCGGGTAAGGACACGGAATGCCAGTCTTTTTTACCTCTTGAGCAGACATCAAAGTATTGATTTTGCTTTCCAAGTCTTTCATCTTAAGGCCTTCGCCTACATCTCTCTTCTGGCGATTTTGGGGAGGGATATTAGTACCACCCCCAGCGTTAAGGACATCTTTGGTATTTTTATTCTCAGGTGGAACTTCGACATTGATATTTTCCTCTACTTCTGAGTCGCTATCTATCTGATTGGTAGTCTGGCGACGACTAGATTCACCGTGCTGATTTGTCAACTGCTGGAGTTGTTGGGCATGTAAATCTTTAACCCGTTGCACAGCCATCTCCATTTCGATCTTAAAGTCCTCTTTCTGTTTTGCCAAAGCTTCTTGAAGAAGTTGAGCCATCTGTTCAGTAGTGATCATGAATGACTCTCGAGTCTGTCCCGTGCTGGACACAGTGGCATCTGAAGCGATCGCAGAGTTAACGTCTGACATTTCATCATCTGAGGACTGCCCTCTCTGAATTCTCCTATAATCCCTAGGCCTGATAGCCCCGGTTTGTAGCCGAGTCAACCGCTGAGATATTTGTGGAAAAGGTTCGGGATTGAAGCGTCGCGTGGACTTTCCTTTGTCCGTCATGTTAATCGTGACTTCCGAGAATTCACGTTCTTGAACAGGCGACTTCCTTTTACGGAAACGTCTTGACTTGTGTCCTAGCATTTCTGTAGAAAGTCTATCAAACACCGAGATCCTTTGCGAGGCGGTTTTGGAGCAGTTACACTCTGATAATACCGCCTTAATGAGTATGGTACATGGACAAAGGGAATCCATTTCCCGGGTACTTCTCTTTCGAGATTTATTCATACCCCCAGCCTGATAGTACAACTCGTCGATATGATTATCGGAGTAACCGATCTTATGTTTGCATGATTCTCCTATTCTGACGTCATTGTCTTTTGACAAAGATATCTCTCTTTGAGGGTATAATGCCCTGTCATCATTCTCAAGAGTCGTTCGTTTAAAACTACACCTTCGTGTGCGCGAGGATCGAACGGGCCCTTAGACTTCAACTCACAATCCGAGGCGAGTGGTTATCAGTATTTTTTCCGTAGGAGAGATCTTTGACTTACTGGGGAATCGCGTACGATCCCCAGTCCGACGAACTATACGGGGTTTACGATCCGCAATCTTCATTTTGAATCGAGACAGGTCCACGCTGTCATGAGGTTCTATCGGATGTGAAGAAGTCATATGAACAGGAACAGGAGTTTTTGGAGACTCGAAAATAATCGCGGGAGGTGAATTTTCTGCAAACAGAGGAGGATTGGCTTGGCGGTGACGTGGGCCAGCAATTGGTGGCTCGGCCTTGGCCGAGCCAGTGATTGGTGGTTCGGCCTTGGCCGAGCCAGCAGTTGGTGGCTCGGGCCTGGCCGAGCCAGCAGTTGGTGGCTCGGGCCTGGCCAAGCCAGCAGCTGATAACCTGGTTTTTTGGGGTCTTGTTTTGGATTTCGGCCTCCAGATTTGATGTGGTTTTAACAGTCTGTTGTCTACATCATTTGTTTGCAATTTTCTGGCTTCTTGCACCAGAATTCTTGCGTGCGCAAGTAAAGCGTGGCGTTCCTTGGTCCGTTCTTCAAGAGTTGAATGTGTTCTCTTAACGGGGACCCACTCATTCGCCGTTGATTTGGACCAGTTGTCCGCTTGATGCCGTGGTGACTGTTGTCATCTAGACTTCAGATCCGTTTCATAGCGGATTCCATCAACTAGCTCGGAAGCTTTGGCCAATTAGCGTGCGAGGCGTTGACGTCGTCTCTGACGCGCTCTCTTGGATAAGGTCGGCGCGTTTTCAGTAGTGGCTTCAGCTTCGCAAGGTATTACTTGAGCCGCTGCGGGATGAGGATCTTGGTTTTGAACCTTCAGATCCAAGTGTCTTCGACCTTTCCTTGTGGAGTCTTTCCTATTTCTGCGAGGAGAGGATGATCTGGAAGATGAGGATAACTATTCCTCATACTTTGCTTGGTCAAACTCGTACTCGACCTCTTCATTGATCGGGATGATGATCTTTGGCTGCGACACTACAGCTTCGACAAAAAAGCTGTCGGCTCCCACTGTGATCGCCAGTTTGTTTTTGTCAAAAGTTGTCTTTTCCATTGCTTTCAAACCTGTTACACCGTTTATCGATTATGAGTTCAAACTAAAAGAAAAGTTGATCTTTTTATAAGATCTTCTTACAATGAAATTAAAGATTACAACTTTATCAAACAAAACACAACAGTAGTTTATCTCCCGCTGCTTTGCATGGGATCTTTGCCTGTGCCGGGGACGCGTTAGTCCGTGGACCACCGTAGATCAAACCCAATAGACAATATAATTACGCTCTTGTTTCACGAAGGAAACAATTGCGGAAGCGACAATCACGACCAAGCGAGATTGTGGCTCTTCTCGAGATTAAAACCAAGTTTAATCCGGAGGAAAGAAGGGGAAAGAATCACAAACCTTTCGAAGGGCTTTCTTTATGAAAGTGTTCGCCAAGATCTGATGATTCTCCTCTGAAATTCGTGGTTAGCTGGACAATTTGACAGCACCTCGCCTTCTCAACTTCAGATCCTCTTGAAAGAAGACCCTATGTTTCTATTTATAGGCCTTTGGAGATGTCCTTTTGAAGAAGAATTCGGGTTTAAACGTCATCTGCAGTTAATAACCGCTTAACCGCGTTTAGGGATAACTTGGGGAGGTCTTGGGACGAAAGAATCCTTAAAAATCACCGAAATCCGTGTTTTGGGAGGTTTGGAAGTCAAAAGGAGTCCTGGTGGCTCGGGACTATGCGAGTCACCATTTGGTGGCTCGCATGGATGCGAGCCACCATTTGGTGGCTCGCATAGGTACGAGCCACCATTTGGTGACTCGCGCATACACGAGCCCCCGAGTGGTGTTTCGTTCATCTTTTTGATATTTTGGCGATTCGTGACCCCTCAAGTTCGCTTGTTTTGCATACGGTTCATCGCTTCGCTGATTTGTACATTTACTGATCCACTTCATACACTTATTGGCGTCGGATAAATTCCCTCGACTTGGATAGTAACGTTTATCGTCTTCTCCTTGTCCTGAACTGTGTTTAGGGAAGTTATAGGCAATTTTTAACGTCTACAAGGTTACGGGTTTAATTGTTAAGGTTACGGGTCAATTGTTAAGGTTACGGGTTTAATTGTTAAGGTTACGGGTCAATTGTTAAGGTTACGGGTCAATTGTTAAGGTTACGAGTTAATTGTTAAGGTTACGGGTTTAATTATTAAGGTTACGGGTCAATTGTTAAGGTTATGGATTCCTTCTCTCTCTCTCTCTCTCTCTCTCTCTCTCTCTCTCTCTCTCTCGTAACCTTAACAATTAAACACGTAACCTTAACAATTAAACACGTAACCTTAACAATTAAACCCGTAACATTAACAATTAAACCCGTAACCTTAACAATTAACCCGTAACCTACACAACAAACCCATAACCTTAACAACCAACCCGTAACCTTAACAACCAATGCATAAGCTTTACAACCAACCAACCCGTAACCTTCATAACTAATGCATAACCTTTACAACCAATCATTATCCTTAACAATTAACAATTAAACCCGTAACCTTAACAATTAAACCCGTAACCTTAACAACAAACTCATAACCTACACAACAAACCCATAACCTTAACAACAAACTCGTAATCTTAACAACCAACCCGTAAACTTAACAATCAATGCATAACATTAACAACCAATCATTATCCTTAACAACGAATATTCTAAAAATACGAAAATAATAAAATAATAATCATCTTCAATCATTTCAATATCATCACAGTAACATCATGATAGAGAGAGAGAGAGAATCCATAACCTTAACAATTGACCCATAACCTGAACAATTAACTCGTAATATTAACAATTAACCCGTAACTTTAACAATCTTCTAATACAAACAACGAAAATAATAAAAAACAAAAATAATAAAATAATTCTCATCAATCATTTCAACTACCATCTCAGTACATCATGATAAAGAGAGAGAGAGAGAGAGAGAGAGAGAGAGAGAGAGAGAGAGAGAAGGGTATTATGGTCTTCACATATTTTAATCTCTTGGGTTTTGTGTTTTGGGGCTCAGAGAATAAAATCTTTATTTTTGTGGGCAAAACACCCGTTGACAAAGTCCTGGGGGTGGGAAGCACATTTTCTTGGTTTTTGGGGGCTGAAAGCATTTCATCTAAAGAGGTCCAAAAGCAAATCTCATCACGACTCTGCTATCGTCGTCCGCCTCTCCACCTCTAAAACAGCAAACTCCCGCCCGCCACCGTCCTCAACCAACCTCCGCCGTCAAAAAATGCCCCCCGGCTCCGACCCAACCGATCCCCGCCACGTTGCAGCCGTCCCCTACCCCGGCCGCGGCCACGTCAACGCCATGCTCAACCTCTGCCGCCTCCTCCTCCTCAACAACAACAACAACAACAACAGAGACAGCCCCCTCCTGGTCTCCTTCATCGTCACTGAGGAGTGGGCCCGCCTCGTCACCACCTCCGATCCTCCGCCTCCGTCGAGCCTCCGCCTCGTCGCCGTCCCCAACTGCATCCCCTCCGAGTTCGGCCGCGCCAACGACTTCGAGGGGTTCATCGACGCCGTTTACACCAGGATGGAGGATCCCTTCGAGGCGGCGATCGGCGGGCTTCGGCCGCCCGCGACGGCGATCGTGGCGGACACGTACTTGCCGTGGGCGGTGGCGGTCGGAGAGAGGACGGGCGTGCCGGTCTACTCCCTGTTTCCGATGCCGCCGTCGTTCTTCTCGGCGCTGCATGGGTTCGAGAGGATTCCGGCGAGGTGGCGTGAGAGGCGCGTGACGGAAGGGACCGAAGCAGGAGGTAAAAGTTTGGTTTCTTTTGTTTTACGCGGCGAGTGGTGGGGACGGATAGAGCTGTGAGGATTCTTCGTACCTCATTAAGCAAAAAAATATATTCAGCAGACTGATGAATGATGTTAATTGTTTAAATAATATAAAGATATTTTTTCCAAGGGTTTTTGGTGCTAACCATGTGTCACTACTTTCTTTTCTCCTTTAAGTTTTAGGTTTCTACTAGGGGATGATTTGTAATTTCTGGATATTAAGAAAGTTAGTTCGTAGTTTTCAAAAAAAATTTAAGGAGCTATTATAGTTTTGGAATTTTCAGGACGCTTTAGATTTTGAAGAGGATTGTTTGTAATTTTTTAAGTTTTCAGCCTAAAGGATTTTACCTAAAAGATGAAACAAAAAAGAGCAGGTCATATAAGTAGATCATTTGTCTTGAGCACGAAAGTTTAACCCCCTTCAAGCAGAAACCATGACAATATATCAGAAAATTTTATTAACTTAAAAGTAATAGTTTACGTGGTTCAATAATCGCTTACGTTTACAGAAAGAGATTCGAGAATTTTCAAAGATTTACAAGATATTGCCCTTTTCTTGCATTCTTCAAAATCATTGCAAGATATCTTCCACACATTCTAACAAAAATTTCTCACAAAATCCTAGATTTTTTTTGCCCTTTTGTTTCTTCTCTACACCATATACAACTCTTTACAATTTGCATCTTTTCATATGACACTCCTCTAACCCTAGACCCCGATGACCATATTCGTAGGGTTTTACATAAAGTATATAAGAAATAGGAATCCTGACCAAGGAAATGACACTGTGAGTCAACTCAACTGAAATACAAGTCTAAGAGTGTGTTTGACAAACTACGTAAAACTGGATCAGGACTAGTCCTAGCTTAATTTTGTGCTAAACCTATTTTCTTTTGTACCAGTCCCCCGGTCCAGAAGAAAACTGGTTTAGAGGCTAAATTTTAGCCTATGAAAAATAGGTCAGATCCGACCCTCTTGTTTGCCAAACAAAAAATCTTTCAAAATTAGGCCAGGTTTGAACCTGACCAAATTTAAAAGATTGCCAAACACACCCTAGATCCCTAAACTTCTGACTAAGCATACAAGGGCAAAGACCCAAACTTATCTGTGGCTGCTCTGCTTCTTCTGCTTCCTGTTGTTTTCTGAACTAAAATACAACGCTAAATCCCCAACACGGTGAATCCTGAAAAACACATGTTTTTGTTGTAGAATCTGCGATTTCATACGTTTTAGCCCTTCCATTTTCGATGTTAGATGAACACAATATTACCGTTACAATTATACTTGAATATCTACTAAAAGCATTCATGGTTAAGCTTGTTTGTTTGCAGGAGAAGCAGATGAGCCTCTCGGCAAATATATTCCTGGTCACAAATCGTTGCGGTTATCTGATCTAAACTCCGTTCTCAACGCTTATAGACCTCTGAAGCGAGCATTGGAAGCCTTTTCGATGGTAAGAAGAGCACAATGCATCCTCTTTACTTCCTTCTACGAGCTCGAGTCCCAAATAATCGATGCATTGCGTGAGCAACTTCACTGCCCAGTGTACACAATTGGCCCTTCTATTCCTTTCATGCATCTCAGAGACAATAATGACAACATAGACCACATCCAAGGATGGCTAAACTCACAACCCAAGAAAACAGTACTCTACGTCTCGTTGGGTAGTTTTCTCTCAGTCTCGGTTGCTCAAATGGACGAGATTGCAACAGGTCTAAGATTGAGCGGGGTACGATTCATGTGGGTGGCCCGTGGAGATTCTTCTTCAAGACTGCAAGAAATGGTTGGCGACATGGGGATCATAGTTCCATGGTGCGATCAACTGAAAGTTTTGAACCACGACTCGATAGGGGGATTCTTGACTCACTGTGGATGGAATTCTACGTTAGAGGGTGTATTCTGTGGGGTTCCTATGCTTACTCTCCCGATATTTTGGGATCAGCCAGTGGTTAGTAGGCTTGTTGTTGATGAATGGAAGATTGGGTTGAATTTGAGAGGAGATACTGGGAGGGAAGGTGTAGTTGGCAGAGAGGAGATCGCGTTGGTTGTGAAGAAGTTGATCGATTCGGATGGTGATGAGAGTAGGGACATAAGGAGAAGAGCTGCAGAGCGCCGAGGTTCTGCCCGTAGAGCTATCTCAGCTGGTGGATCTTCCTCGGAGAATCTTGGTTCTTTCGTTAGAGATCTTATGAAGGGTAGCGGCTGCTAGTTTGGTCGATCTTATGTTTATGTTCTGTTGTAACAATAATCACAAGAACACACGATGTTAGTATTGTTCTCAAGGCCAACCTCTTCACAGAAATATCTGCATTGTTTCCTCTTCAGCTCTTGTTCTCTTCAGTCATGTTTGGAGTTCAACGTTGCACTTCTCAAAAGAAAATTCTATGTAGTGGAAAATTGAGAAGGAATTGTTGTTTTACCTTATTGTCTTAACTCAGTAGGTGCAGAACCAAAACAATGTTTTGGCTAAGTTTCTTTCCCCTAATCATCTTGAAAGTGATGATTAAGTTCATGTTTTTTTTAATGCTTGTATAGAAACAGAGGGCCCCTTACACCATTGAGTTATGGTCTGTTGGTCATATCATTCTCTATGGTTACGTAATGTATGGAATTTTTTTAACCTTTATGAATAGAATACCTTAGGATACTTACGTGATGCATCATGCAATGAGCATCTTTGAGTATACTAAACTTCTTGGTTGATACCTCAACTTCTCTTACGCCATTTTGTTAGTTACCTAATATGGAAGTGACGTTTCTTGTGAACATCCCTATGAACTTTTTAATCATTTGCTTGGTAATAATCATATTAAGACTGAATAGCCTGAATCCAGATATGCAGTCTGATCTCTGCAATGAAAATCTCAACATGTTTCGTGTCGTGTCGCCGCAATACCATCCAGGACGAAGCTGTAGAAACGACGAAAGAGAACAGGAAAAACGAAACAGGGACAATTTTGGGGGAGGCCGGTCGACCGCGGTCTTAGGCCGGTTGACCGGAAACGTGCACACTACAGGCTGAGAAATTAGCCCCTCTGGCCGATCGACCGCGAGGAGAAGCTCGGTCGACCGAACCCTGTTTGTTTTATAGGGTTAAATTTTGACCTTCTGGCCGGTCGACCGGATGCTCATGCTCGGTCGGCCGGATCGTGGATTTGGGCCCTGTTTTAGTTTTCTGATTGGTTTGAGTTCTATTTTGATATAAATAGGAACACGTTTTCTTAGGGGTTTAAGGGGCGAATTTGAGCAGACATTGAGAGGGTTTTTTAGCACTTTTGAGGGAGAATTGGTGAGAAATTTGAGAGCTTTGTTTGAGGGTTTTATTTGTGAGATTTTGTGAGATTGTAAACCCTATTTGTATTCTCTTTCTCTCTATTAGTAAAATCTCCCCCCTCCTTGCACCGTGGACGTAGGCACATTGTCGAACCACGTAAATTCGCTGTCTTGCTGTTTGGTACTTGAGTTTTGGTTATTTTGATTACTTTCTTCTCGTTCGTTGGTTTGTGATTCGTCCGCTGCGCACAACAAGTGGTATCAGAGCTCCAGACTACGCTTTGGGTTAGGTGGAGGAGTAGATCGCTTTAGAAGCTCTTCTAGGGTTTCACTTGGAGACAAAGGTGGGATTTTTATCATTGTGGATCTTGTCTTATCGTGTGATGGTGAGATCATTTGGTGACTCTTGTTAGGGTTTTAGTTGGAGGTAAAAATCTATCTTTCCTCAATTTGGATCTATTTTTCTTAGTTCGTTCCGCATTGGTTTGTTGGTGTTTTAAGGAAGATGACTGAGAAAGAAGGTGCATCGGGTGTTGAGAGTGGTACTTCCGTCATGAAGATCATTCAAAGTTTGAATATCCACTCTACGAAGATAGATGTGGAGAAATTTAATGACACGAACAATTTTGGTTTGTGGAGATGTGAGGTTTTGGATGCGCTGAAAGCACAGAATTTGGAGGATACTTTGGAGTTAAATGGCAAGCCGGATGATATTGAAGATAAGGTTTGGAAGAAAATGAATTGGACGGCGTGTGGCGTCATTAGGCCTTGTTTAACGGAGGATCTAAAATATAATGTGATCAATGAGACTTCTGCAAAGAAGATTTGAGAGATTCTCAAAGGCAAGTATTTGACGAAGAGTGTTGAGAATCGCTTGCATTTGAAGAGGAGATTTTACCATTTCCAGTTGAACAAGAAAATCTCAATTGGTGATCACATGAATAATTGCACAAAGCTTCCTGCGGATTTGGCGAATGTGGATGTCATGATTGAGGATGAGGACAATGCATTGCTGCTGTTGAGTTCCTTGCCTGATGAGGAATATGAGACATTTATTCTTAGCCTAATTAATGGGAAAACATCCCTTTCATATAGTGAGGTTACCACTGCCCTTGTAAACTATCAGTTAAGGAAGAAAGACAAAGAGTCTTCAAATGACACAATAGCAGAGGTATTGACCGCAAAAGGGAAAAATCCAAACAGAAAAAGTAAAGATAATGGGAAGTCGCAGTCTAGAGTAGGGCATCCTACAGTTGGTAAAGATCAGTGCGCTTGGTGTAAAGAGACTGGTCATTGGAAGAAAATTGTCTAAAGCTCGGTGAATGTATAAAGAATAAGAAGCAAAAGGGGAAAAACTGCCAGAAGCAAACGTCTTCAAATCGGATGGTAATAGTTCTGACTCATTTGTTTTTTCGCTTTCTATCAGTCCCACAGGTTGTTATTCGGAAGTATCCGAATGAATGTTGGATAGTGGTGCAACCTATCATATGTGCTCTAAAAAGGAATGGTTTTCCAGTTTTGAGAAGCTGGATAGTGGTGTGGTGTACATGGGTGATAACCGTGCATGTCAAATCCTTGGGATAGGTAAAATTTGCATCAAGATGTATAATAGGATGGTTAGAGAGATACATGGTGTGAGATATGTTCCTTCTTTGAGAAAGAATATGATCTCAATTGGAGCTTTAGTTGCAGAAGGTTTGAAAGTTCGTATTGAGGACATGAGTTTCAAGATTGTGAAAGGCTCTTTGATTGTGATGAAGGGCATCAGAAAGAATAACTTGTACTACATGAATAGAAGTACGATGATAGGTGGAGTACTGATGACTTCTATTGATTTGACTAGACTATAGCATTTGAGGCTGGGACATTCCAGTATTGATTCCTTGCAAACTTTGGCAATGCAAAGATTGGTAAAAGGTGCATCGACCTGCAATTTAAAGTCCTGTGAACATTGTAATATGAGCAAGAAGACCAATGTGAAGTTTGTCATCTCTATTCACCGAGCTAAGGGCCTTCTAGATGTGGTTCACGTGGGCGTTTGGGGGCCTTCCAATGAGGCGTCAATATTGAGAGGTAATAGATATTTGGTTTCCTTTATTGATGATTGTTCTAGGCATGTATGGGTTACAACCAAGTCCCGTTTGAATGAAGTCCTACTAGTCTTCAACAGGTGGAAGAAGTGTATAAAGACTAAGACAGACAGAAAGGTCAAAGTACTCCGTTCTGATTTTGGTGGGAAGTATAAGAGGGATCTGTTTCTGCGTTTGTACTGAGCTCTAAGGCATTTTGTGACACTTCGATGGAAAGGGAACATTAGGGCAACTAGATGAGGTGACAAAGTTGATGAACCGTGCCTTGCTGGAGAAGATTCAGTGTTTGTTGTCAAGCAGTGGTTTGCAAAAGAATTTTTGGGCTAAGGACGTATTCGTTCCATCTTATTAACAGGTTGTCGTCTGCTGCGATTGGAGGTAAAACTCCATTGGAAGTTTAGTCTGGTAGAGCTTCTTCAGATTATGGGTTGCTTCGGATATTTGGGTGCCTAGCCTATTATCACATCAAACATGTAAAAATTGATCCGAGTGCAATGAAGTTTGTAGTTCTGAGCAGTAATGTCACTTTTGATGAGGCTTCGATGATGGAGCCTATTGACTCTCAGCAGGTGAAGAGTGTTGGACAGATCATAGATGTATCACAGCAAGTGAAGAGTGATACTACTTCACGTTGGGTGGAGATTACTCCATGTTCTCTAGATCATTCTGTATTGTTTGGGATTCTAGTTGATGTGACACTGATTGAGGATCATATAGTTGATGTTGATACAGATGATGAGTTTGAGGATCAAGAACCGGAGGGTCAGGTTTAGGATTAGGATTTGAGTACAGCAGGTGGACACAGTTCAGATTTGGCTATGGTCGTTGGCTAACCTCAGGTGGAGGTGTTTGGTAATAGTGTTTCTTCTACATATAAGATTGAGGGGTTAAGCTCCAATATAGAGTTGGTGTGGAGAGATGTAAGTTTGAAAGAGAGTTTGTCTTTTCATTCTAAGACCATCAGGGTGCTATCAGGTGCAGATTTGTTAGTATTTGCGGAGTTTACACCAGTTGCTTGATTGACCCGTTTGTGTGTTGTAAGCTATTAGGTAGCTTGATTGGTGCAAGGGTGTATACAAGGCCAAGATTTGTCACGGATCGTTCACACTATGAGCACTTGGGTGTATGGTCTTGGAAGAAGACACTTGGTGACGGTCGTGAAGTTGGTGAAGGATTGAGAATCCTTCAAGTTGATTGAGGTCGTTTACAACCATTTGGGTGAACTACGTGAGGCTTGATTCTTTGGGCAAGAGGATATATAGACAGTCAGTTTGATACAGCCAATTTGATGAGTTGATATCGACATGGGGGAGATTATTTGAGTTCTCATTTGGATTCCCGACTTGTTGTAGATTGAGTCCGTTGTCGTGGATTGAGTTCACTTCGTACTGGACGTAACAAGCGGGATGGATGGTTGGTTTTTGAGGTCGGCTCAGTTTTGGAAAAACTTCACCGAGGTGAAGATTTGTAGAAATGGCAAAAACGACGAAAGAGAACAGGAAAAATGAAGCAGGGATAATTTTTGGTGCAGGCCGGTCGACCTCGGGCTTAGGTCGGTCGACCGGAAACATGCACACTACAGGCTGAGAAATCAGCCCCTCTGGCCGGTCGACCGTGAGGAGAAGGCCGGTCTACCGAACCTGTTTGTTTTACAGTGTTCAATTTTGACCTTCTGGCCGGTCGACCAGATGCTCATGCCCGGTCGACCAGATCGCGGATTTGGGCCCTGTTTCAGTTTCCTGATTGGTTTGGTTTCTGTTTTGATATAAGTAGGAACACGTTTTCTAAAGGTTTTTAGGGACAAATTTGAGCAAACATTGAGAGGGTTTTTGTGCACTTTTGAGGGAGAAATGGTGAGAGATTTCAGAGCTTTGTTTGAGGATTTTATTTGTGAGATTTTGTGAGATTGTAAACCCTATTTGTATTCTCTTTCTCTCTATTAGTAAAACC
>BQKN01064164.1:129619-149654 GCA_022839385.1 Asparagus kiusianus
ACGGATGATTCCACTAAAATTTAACTTCAACATTTTTTTAAATAGTAGTATTATTCTAAAAACTAAAAGGAGGCCTTTGTTATCACTTTTTCATTTGTTTCTGAAAGATAAAATGGTGAACATTTATAAATTTCGAGTATGTCAGGATTTCAAGATGAAAACATAGTTTTAAAAAAAATTGTAGTACTTAATGCACATAAAAATTCCATTTGTGGGTGTTCGGATTTTGGTAGTATTAAAAAAGTTATTCATATGCATATGTATTTAAATAATTTTGAAGATATTGATATGCAGCCATGCTATGCACGGGTTTAAGACCTCCGTCATTCAATTAAACATATATTTGAAGGGTACCGTTCAATATATAGCTTGAGACAATCTTGAGAATTTCATCTATTCACCATTAAGTCATTTAATTTGAGTTTTATTAATATTAGAATCTTGATATGTAGTCTTTCATAGTAGATGCAATCCCCGAAATTGGTATTATGTATTATTAATATTAGAATCTTTTAGTATGTATTCCATCTATTCGCCATAGTTGTCATTTAATTTGACTACAATAAGAAATTTGAGTAGAGAAATTAAATTTCTCTGTATTTCTAGCAATTTATATGCATGACACATGTTTCGAAATTTAGTCAGCTTTTAGAAAGATGGAAGACATTTTATGGGCAGAACTTCTAGCTACTTATTAAATGCATTTATTAGCCATTGATCCCTCTAGATCACAGGCAAAGAAAACTACCATCAATAAAAGCCTGAATTATCAACCAATGAGGAGTGCACTTAGCCTATGGCAGAGAATCCGAAAGGCTATTGATAGTTCAAGCATCAATAGGTAAAGCGATTACTATATGGAGAAAGTGGATTGTTACTTGACAACATAGCAAGGTTACTGAAACATCAAATAGTGAAAAAAGTTGGAGGCTGCTGAGTTGAAGATTTCATTTTTTGGTCAAGATTTCATTTTATTAATGTTTTGGTTCAGAAAGAATTGGAGAAAAAAGTTGAGGAGCAGCAATTGGAATCTGCTGAGTTGAAGGTAATCAGAGCTTTTGATTAGTTTATTAGGTTTGTTGTAGATCGGAAGACGCGATGATTTAAAACTAATGAGAATTTGGGATTGATTTGAAACAACTAATGAGAATTTGGGAAACTATTATCAATTTCAATAAAACAAGGGGCTAATTTTGAAATTATTTAGGAATAAGAACACCTAATAGCAATTTCACTAATTTGAGAAACCAGTTTCAAAATATTAAATATTTAAAGGACTAATATTAAAACCTGATATTATTTTTTGCTCATCTGTCACAGATGAATGAATTCTTTAGTTCTTATGGTAGATATTGAGATGTAGCATTTGTTGCCATATTGGTTTGTAAGGTCATTATATACAATTGTTATGTTTGTGACTGTTTGAGGAGTAAGTCAATGTTTCATGTTTGAGGAGTAAATTTATTATGTACAAAGTATCTATAAATTTTTATAAATTCTTCGCATCTTCAATGATGTACTAGGTATGCATTTATATGCAATGTTTCATGAGGATATATCAAATTGTTCTCACAACTTTTAATATATATTTATGTGTATCTGAATGTCAATTTATTTTTTGGTTTACTGGGACTATCTTTTTGTTTCATTGGAAAACGCAAGACTATTTTCTTTTATATCCTCCTTATCATATCTTTTTTACAGTTTTGCCATTGTTTATAGCCCATGGTGTGGAGAGTCACCACCTCTATCTCGCCCCCAACCCGATCCTCGAGTTGTTGTGGAACCTTAACCTTTAGCACCTTTAACAACTTCCTCCATCAAGATCCTGTCAAAAGGTATTCATACTTTCTCTTCTTCAGACTATCTTCACGTTTTCATATGATTTTGAACATGATGAAATTTGGTCTAAATTGATATGGTGGCAAATAAGTTGGATAATTTACATGATTCTAATAATGCTATTGAGGATGATTAAAGCTTGGAATAGTAGCAGGATCCACTAAATTCCACGTGGAAGGATGCTTAAGGATTCTCAGAGTAGAAATTTATAAATACATGACCATAAATCTTTTTTATTAATTCTAAAAGATTTATTAAACTAAAGTTCTTAGATAATCACATAAAGTAAATGAATAGATCATCCATTTCAGATCGATTAAGATATATGCCCATGTACCGCATCTTCTTAATCGCCATCGTAGACATTAAGCACGTGTTGAAGATCACTACACGAACACATCTGAAAGCATACATTTATTCACTAAAAAAGTTTTGTACTTATTGTTGTTCTAATTTATTTTGTTAATAATGAACTGTTCACACTAAAATATGAACGAGTGCTCTCTAAAGTGAGGTCCTTCTAGAGCTATAAATGTATTTCTGGAGCTATGGATGTGCCTAAGTTGAAATAAAATACTATCAAGAGTGTGTAAGGTGAATAAATAACTCAAGATGCAAAAAAATGAGATCACATGTTATTTCTATTTTTTTAATGGTTCCGTGAGGTGTGGCGTCTTAAAGTGAGCACATTGATTTCGATTTCTCTTCTTCTAGCTGCAATTTGACTTTAGTGTGATACATTGACTTTACGTTTCGAAGTGTAAGCTAACATATTGTGTATTGTAGTAGGATGGAGCTGCCCGGATCCATTATTATTTAATACTACAGAGTGATTTGAGTTAAAAATTGAGAATGGTTGTTTATCCTTATCTCTGTAGAGTTGTTATGATCTATCTGCTTGATAAAGATTTTTTTTTTGTTCCTTTTTAGATGTTTCCCTCCTTTCTTCTTGCTACCATACATCTCTAACGTATTGTATATGCCGATTGATCATGTATCATTCTAGACTTTTCATAGAAATTGGTGCACAAAATCCACCAAGTAGATAGCACCTTCAAGAAGAAGGTTGGGATAATTAAAACTGAAAATGCATTTAGTAACGAATTGATTGATTATAAGTTGAAGAAATAGGTGATTATAGATGAAAATGTATGACGGTGTTTTTTAGCCCAAATAATTTTAAAAATGATGGTATCATTTTTTTGTCGATCCTCCAATGATCACATATTGTCTTTGAACCAAGAGGCTAAATATATTTCAGATTGTTCAATCATGAAGCAAGTTCCAGTTTTCATCATTTATGAATTTCGTTACCTTGCTTGGTTTAAATGAACACTATGTTCTATTTTTGTCCTTTTCAGTTAGTCGTCTAAATGGAGATGTGTTCTTCTTTAACTCACAAGTACTAATAAATATTTTTCTTTGATTGTAGGTAGACACTTCCAAGATTTGATAGAAGATCAAAAGCTTTGGAGATTTATCATGATCACACCAATGAACACTATCATTTTAAATGCTCAAAATTTTATTTATATGAGTGAATGTTGTTATTAGCTATGTTGCATTCTTTGGTGTTTCTAAAGTAATTTCCTCAACTCAAATTGTAAAATTTGTTGAGGAAAAATTTCTTATTGATGTTAGATTTCTGTACGTTATATTTCAAATGCTATTTATTATGCTGCTTTCAAATATTTTAGATATGCTTCTATTTAAGCTGTAAAGGTCGTTGGAGAAAAAATTCTTATTCATGTTTGATTTATGTACATTATATTTTGAATGCTATTTACTATATTGCTTTCAAATATTTTTAGATGTAGTAATTGTGAGGAACTATTATTAGATTATTACATATGTATGTGTGTACGCGTGCGAGCATTTGTGTTTATTGCTTACGTTTACCATGTACATAAATAAGAGAACAGGAAAATAATGAAATTTCCATTAAAAAGATAGATTGAATAAAATAATTAAGATAAAATAACATACATAATAATAATATATATTATTCTACTAAATTTGTGTTTATTAATTATTCGGTTCACTTCCACCATTATACTTCACATCTAAAGTAGAATACTTTATTTTCGTAACATGTTCAATATTTACAGAAAATCTTCTAGAAACTGTGCTTTGCACGGGTCTAAATACTAGTTGGTATATAAAGAGGAGATAATATTATTGTAGCTACAATGATATTTAGTATTTATTGAGAGATCTCAAGTTTGAGATCTGCTCTTACATTATAATTTCTTGCTAATTAATAAGAAATTAATTGTGTGGCTCCCGAGGACGTAGGCAGTAGCCGAACCTTGTTAAATCTTGGTGTACTTTTCTATGTACTGTGTTTCTGCTGTTTTAGGGGTTTCGACGTAAAATTCCCAACAACTGGTATCATAGCCTGAAACGATTTAGAGGAAGTCAGATTCAAGTGGGAGCGATGATCGCAGATGAAGAAAATGTGAGATTAGAGAAGTTTGATGGATCAGATTTTGGATTCTGAAAAATACAGATTAAGGATTATCTGTATCAGAAAAATTTGTATCAACCACTATCGGGGAAAAAGCCGGAGTCGATGATGGAGGATGAGTAGAACCTTCTAGACAGACAAGCCCTCGATGTTATCAGATCGACGTTGACCCGTAATGTTGCATTCAACATAGCGAAGGAGAAGACCACGGAGGTCTTATGGCAGCACTCTCAAATATGTATGAGAAGTCATCAGCCACGAAAAAAGTTCATTTGATGTAGCGGTTATTCAATCTGAGAATGGCAGAAGACGCGTCAGTAGCACAACATCTCAATGAACTCAACACGGTTACAACCTAATTGAGTTCAGTTAAAATTAAGTTTGATGAGGAAGTTCGGACGTTGATACTTTTGTCTTCCCTACCAGAAAGCTGGAACGCTATAGTTATGACTATGAGTAGCTCATCGGGAAGTAACAAGCTGAAGTTCGATGGCGTTCGTGATCTGGTTCTCAGTGAGGAGATCCGATGGAGAGAGTCGGGTAAATCTACAACATCTTCAGTATTGTATACAGAATCAAGAGGTAGAAATTTAACTAGAGGGGGCGAACGAGACAAATCAAACTATAAAGGTAGATCAAAGGATAGGAGGTCCAAATCCAAGAATCCAAGCAACAACTTGAAGGTTATCGAGTGTTGGAATTATGGAAAGACCTGGCACTACAAGAATCAGTGCAAGAGTGCATAGAAGGAGGAGGAGGCAAAGGCATAGGTGAATGCCACTTCCACCTCAGGAGGAGACGACACATTGATATGTTCTTTGGAGAGCAAGGAGGAATCTTGGGTGTTAGATTCAGGAGCGTCGTTCTATGCCACTTCTCAGAAATAATTCTTCGAGAAGTATATCCCCCGGAAATCTTGGACACGTATACCTTAGTGATGATCAACTGTGTGCTATTGTGGACAAAAGTGTAGTGAAAATTAAGTTAAACGGGTCAGTATGGGAGCTGAAGGATGTCAAACATATTCCCGACCTGAGAAAGAACTTAATATTCGCAGGCCAGTTGGCTAGCGAATGATACACTATGACCTTCCATAAAGATGATTGGAAGATCTCAAAGGGCACAATGATGATTGTCCGAGGCAAGAAGACTGGTACTCTGTATATGACAGTAGGTACACGTTGTTTGATCTTAGTTGTAGCAGACAATGAGACTTTAAAGTTGTGACACCAGAGACTCGGTCATATGAGTGAGAAGGGGATGAAGATCATGCACACAAAGGGAAAACTCTCAGATCTAGAATTAATTGATTTAGATATATGTGAAGAATGCATATTTAGAAAGCAGAAGAAAGTCAGCCTTCAAATAAGTGGCAGAACCCCCAGGAAAGAAAAACTAGAGCTTGTTCATTTAGATATTTGGGGACCAACCACCACCGCGTCTATTGGTGGTAAACACTACTTCGTGACTTTTATCGATAATCACTCTCGAAAAATGTGGGTCTACTTTTTAAAGCATAAATCAGAAGTATTTGAAGCTTTTCGGAGATGAAAAGCTATGATCGAGAATGAGACCGGTCTGAGAATAAAGAATCTTAGGATCGACAATGGCGGTGAGTATGAAGACATCGGATTAAAAAAGTTTTGGTATGAGCACGGGATCAGAATGGAGAGAACCGTGCCCGGCACGACTCAGCAAAATAGTGTAGCTGAGCGGATGAACCGAACGTTAACAGAGAGAGCCAGAAGCATTCGGATATAGTTAGGCCTACCGAAGAAGTTCTGGACAGAAACAGTCAACACAATAGCTTACTTGATCAACCGAGCTCCATCGGTTCCATTGAAGCACAGAATACTAGAATAGGTATGGTGTGGAAAGGAGATAAAAACTCTCACATCTTAAAATTTTCGGTTCTGTAGCTTATGTACATATTAGTGATCAAGGCAGGAATAAGCTTGATCTCAAGTCAAAGAAATGTACTTTCATCGGTTATGGTGAAGATGAGTTAGGCTACTGCATTTGGGACAATGAAAACAAGAAGGTGATCAGGAGCAGAGATGTGATATTCAATGAGAAAGTGATGTACAAGGACATGCACAAGACAGTTGACTCAGAAAGCGAGTCAACATTTGTAGATGCAGATGATATCCCGAGTAACCTCTCGGAAGAACCCAATGCAGAAGGTCCTCAGTCAGAAGAGCTTGTTGGACAAAACGGTGCGCCGGAGTCCGACACACCAGCTCCGATATTGAGAAGATCTTCTCGATCTCTTGTACCCAACAGAAGATATATGAACTATATGTTGCTAACAAACGGAGAGGAGCCTGAAAGCTACGATGAAGCTTGTCAGAGTGAAAATGCAAGCAAGTGGGAGCTTGTCATGAAAGATGAGATGAAGTCTCTCATCTCAAACTAGACGTGGGAACTAGCTGAGTTGCCCACGGGTAAGAAAGCACTCCACAATAAATGGGTGTATCAGGTAAAAGGGAAGCAGGATGGCTCCAGAAGATATAAAGCCCGACTAGTTGTCAAAAGATTCTAGCAGAAAGAAGGAATTGATTACACCGATATTTTTGCTCTCGTAATGAAGCTAAATACTATCAGGACTATAATGAGTATTATAGCAATTGAAGGTCTTTATCTTGAGCAGTTAAATATGAAGACAGTATTTCTTTACGAAGATCTAGAATATGAGATATATATGCACCAGCCAGAAGGTTTCTCAGAATAAAAGAAGAAGAACCTGGTGTGCAAACTCAAGAAGAGCTTGTATGGCCTGAAACAAGCCCCAAGGTAGTGGTACAAGAAGTTTAACGACTTCATGCACAAGGAATGTTTCCAAAAGTGCAACGCTGATCACTATTACTATTTCAAAAGATATCAGTTCAGTTATATCATCCTACTATTGTATGTTGATGATATGTTGGTTGTAGGTACAGATATGAAGAATATTAGGAGTTTGAAGCAGCAGCTGTCAAAGGAGTTTGATATGAAGGACTTGGGTCCAGCAAAGAAGATCATTGGAATACAAATCACAAGAGATAAGAAGAGAGGTCTCTTGTAGTTATCTCAGACGGAGTACATCAACCGTGTTTTGCAGAGATTCAACATGAGCGACGCCAAGCCAGTGAGCACATCCTTGGCCAGCCATTTTCGCCTATCGAATGATCAGTCTCCTCAGTCAGAAGAAGAGAAAGAGAGTATGGCTAAGGTCCCTTACGCATCAGCTATCGGAAGTTTGATGTACACAATGGTCGGTAAGAGATCAGACATTAGTCATACAGTGAGAGTGGTCAGCCGGTTTATGTCGAATCTAGAAAAAGCTCATTGGGAAGCAGTCAAGTGGATTCTGAGATATCTACAAGGCACCACACATAAGTGTTTGTATTTTGGTAAGGGAGAGATGGAAGTGCAATGGTACTTAGATGCAGACTTTGGGGGTGAAGTTGATCATCGAATAAGCATCACCGGTTACGTATTCACTGTCGGAACTATAGTTGTTAGTTTGATGTCACAGATATAGATGATTGTCACTCTGTCCACTATAGAAGCTGAGTATGTTACAGTGACTAAAGCCAGTAAAGAGATTATATGACTTCAGGGTTTGTTAACAGAGTTGGGATTCAAACAGGAGAAGAATGTTTTGCATAGCGATAGTCAGAGTGCGATCCACTAGGCTAAGAATTCCGTATTTCATTCTAGAACGAAGCATATTGCGCTTCGGTACCACTTCATCAAATCCATATTGGAAGATAACGTGTTAAAACTGAAGAAGATTTCAAAAAGTAAGAATCCAGCAGATATGTTAACAAATATGGTGACCCTTCAGAAACTAGAGTTATGCGCAACTTCAGTTGCCTTTCATGCAAAGATGATGAGGGCGGAGCCACACAGGAGATGATGCTTGTTGAGATAACCTACTGACGTCGATTTGATCACCAAATGGGAGATTGTTGGAATTAGGTGTGGATACAAACCTCTGCAGGCGACTGCTCGAGCGGGCGAGGTGAGCTCCGGTAAGCTCAAGATCCACGCAGGCGAGCGTGGGTAACGCAGTCCAGGCGAGATCTGTCGAGCGACATTAGGCGAGGTCGAGGCTTTGTAGGCAAGCTCAAATCATGCTGCAGGCAAGCTCGACGGTGTAGGCGAACGAGAGGCGGTCAGGCGAGGTTGATGTAGGCGAGCTCGAGTTTGGGGATCTGTAGGCGATGTCGACTCCAATCAGGCGAGGTCGAGCGGGCAAGATCCAGGCAAGAATGAGCGAATCAGGCGAGCTCGAGAACCCCACGCAGGGCGAGCTCGAGAACCCCACACAGGCGAGGTTATGGCGTAGGCGAGCTCCTCACAGCTGTCGACAGCCTGTCGACAACCCAGATCTCGTGAGGGTGTGTGACACCTTCTCCTCCTCTTTCTCGCGATCTTTCAGCGACGACGGATCTCCTTCTCTCCCCTCTCGCGATTCTTTTTTTTCAGCGCACTAAGATTTGAGGGAAGTTAAAGAGAGAGATTTGAGGGAGAGAATTAAATAGGGGATTCAAGATAGAAGGAATTGGTATATATAAGGAGGGGATAATATTACTGTAGCTGCAGTGATATTTAGTATTTATTGAGAGATCTCAAGTTTGAGATCTGCTCTTGCATTGTAATTTCTTGTTAATTAATAAGAAATTAATTGTGTGTCTCCCGAGGACGTAGGCAGTAGCCGAACCTCGTTAAATCTTGGTGTACTTTTCTATATACTGCGTTTCTGCTGTTTTAGGGGTTTCGGCGTAAAATTCCCAATATGTATGAAGTGTAAATGATTGTTTTTGCACCAATATATGTGATAATAGGTTGGATTATACAATCACTATGGAATGCTACTGTTAATATAAATATGTCCAATGAGCCTTGGCTAATTTGTGGGGGCTTCATCAATGTTTTCTAGAAAAATGGTCAACTGCACTTAAATATCCTATAGTGTCACTACTCTGCACTTATATATCCTCACTTGTTTTTGGCAGCAATTACATGCCCTAAAGTGTCATGATTTGCACCTAAAACACCCTCAGCTATGC
The DNA here is from genome assembly GCA_022839385.1 of Asparagus kiusianus. Taxonomy (NCBI): domain Eukaryota; kingdom Viridiplantae; phylum Streptophyta; class Magnoliopsida; order Asparagales; family Asparagaceae; genus Asparagus; species Asparagus kiusianus. The sequence continues at coordinate 138,986 of BQKN01064164.1, forward strand.
GAATGAGAGGATTTCCCTCCGAGAAATTCTCATGCGTAACCTACATGCTCCATGGCATAAGCTATAAATTTAACATATATCAAGAGTTAATATATACTAAAATTAGGATCTCTCTGTCACGTAAGAATTTTCGGGCCGAAATTCACACATTTGCATAAGTAAGGATATTTAACTGCAAAAGTTAAAAACATCAGGGTATATAGGTGCTGTCCAGAACAAGTGAGGGTATACAAATGCAAAGTAGAGGAAACTATAGGGCATTTAAGTGCAATTAAGCCAAGATTCTATCATCTAGAATATGCAAGCAAGCGGTGATGGCCTCTCGCTATAATAACCGGCGCTTTTCCAGTTAATTTAATTACCTTCTTCTTCATCTGTCCCCTCCGTCACGTGCGCCTCACGCAACCTCGTCGGGATCCTCTCAAAAGAATACAGCGCCGAGAAAAACGACGGCGCCATCGGATACAGCGAGTACACCGGAATGCTCCTCCTCTCTCCGACGGCCACCGCCCACGGAAGATACGCGTCCGCTGAAGAACTGTAGAAAAACAGAAAAATCAGGCAGAGAGTTGGGCGGTCGACCGGCGCGGTCGACCGCAAACATGCACAAATCCTACTGGGAGCCAGTGTGCGTGGCGGTCGACCGGTGCGGTCGACTGGAGCTGGTGGCGGTCGACCGGTGCGGTCGACCGAGGATGACTGTAAGTGATTTAGTTCTCGGGTTTGGTGATTCGGTCGACCGGTGCGGTCGACCACGAGACCTGCGCGGTCGACTGCCGCGGTCGACCGACGGAGAATTGGGCTGGGCCTCAGGTTGTTTGACCCGTTTCGTTTTGGAAACTATTTATACTCTAAACCTGATTTGTTAGGGAATCTGAAGAACGATTTTGAGCAGCCTCTAAGGGAGATTTGTTGCATCCAATTGTGGGAGAGCTTTGAGAGATCAAGTGCTTTGTTTTAGGGTTTAGTCTGAGAGATTTGTAACCCTATTTGTATTCCCTTGATTTCTAGTAGTAAAATCTCCCCCCTCCTTGCCCCGTGGACGTAGGCAACTTACCGAACCACGTAAATTGTTTGCTCTTGCTGTGGTTGTGATTTGCATATTGCTTGTGGTTTTAGTTCGAGTTATTATTTGTGTTGCCCTAGAAGCTTTCGCCGCGCACAACAATTGGTATCAGAGCTAGATCGACAACATGGGAGATGCAAGCACGTCAGGTTCGTCTCTTACAAAGGCGATACAGACTCTGAGCATCAATAACACGAAGATTGATGTTCCGAAGTTCGATGGCAAGATTAATTTTGGATTGTGGAGGTGTCAGGTGATGGATGCCTTGGATGCACAGAATTTAGAGGAGACTCTTGAGTTAAAAGAGAAACCCGCTGAGTTGGAGGATAAGGTATGGAGAAAGATGAACAGTAGAGCTTGTGGTGTTATTAGGTCATGCTTGACGCCGGATCTTATTTATGATGTCATGAACGAGACGTCGGCGAAGAAGATGTGGGAAACACTCAATGAGAAATATCTTACGAAGAGCATTGAGAATCGGCTTCACTTGAAGAAGAGATTTTACCAGTTCAAGATGAAGAGAGGGGTTTCCATCAGGGAGCATGTCAACAACTTCACTAAGCTACTTTCTGATATGGCCAATGTGGATATTATAGTTGAGGATGAAGACAAGGCGATGCTACTTTTGTGTTCGTTGCCCGAAGATGATTATGGTATGTTCGTTCTCACTATGATCAATAGAAGAACTACAGTTAGCTACAAGGAGGTGACCTCAGCTTTGGTGAACTATGAGTTGAGGAAGAGTGATGGTGAACCCTCCGAGAAGGCATCAGGAGATGCGTTAGCAGTTCGAGGCCGAGATCCAAACCGTCGTCAGTTCAACCGCTCAAAGTCAAAGAATAGGAGTGCCTATAAGAGTGTTGGTAGAAATCAATGTCGGTATTGTAAAGAAGAAGGACATTGGAAGATTGACTGCCCAAAGTGGAAAGAAAAAGCCGGGAAGAATAAGGGGAAAGCTGCACAAGCTTCAGAAGTGAATGTTGCAAAAGCTATTGGTGAGCATTCAGATTCAGATTCTTCAGGCTATTCATGCCCTGCTTTACCGTCGGTTTGCTATGCGGATTCCATGGAGTGGATGATGGATTCGGGAGCTACATATCACATCTGCCCTAAGAGGGAGTGGTTCTCTAGTTTTGAGGAGCTGGAAAGAGGGGATGTCGTGCTTATGGGTAATGACCACGTATGTCCTATTGGTGGTATTGGTTTAGTCCGGATTAGGATGCATGACGATGTAGTGAGGGAATTGAAGGAAGTGAGGTTCGTGCCGCAGTTGACGAAGAACATCATTTCTCTTAGGACTTTGGAGGCAGCAGGATATCGAGTGATCTTAGAGGATGCTACAGTGAAGGTCACGAAGGGCTTTATGGTGGTGATGCGAGGTGTCAGGGAAAACAACCTATACTACTTGAAGGGCAAGACAGTTACAAGGGGTCTGGCAGCTTCTATCACTACAGAGGAGGACACTACCACTTTATGGCACATGAGACTTGGACACACGGGAGATAAGTCCCTACAGTCATTGGCGAAACAGGGACTATTGAAAGGTGCTAAGACCTGCAAGATGGATCTGTGTGAGCATTGTGTACTTGGGAAGAAGACTAGAGTGAAGTTTGGCACCGCTGTACATAACACCCGAGGTACATTGGATTATATTCACACAGATGTTTGGGGTCCTTCCAAGAACACATCTCTTGGGGGGGCCAACTATTTTGTCACTTTCATTGATGACTATTCCAGGAGGAATTGGGTATACCCGATGAAGCATAAACATCAGGTCCTGGATATTTTTTTGGAGTGGAAGAAGAAAGTGGAGCTGCAGACAGGTAGAAAGGTGAAGACTCTACGTTCAGATAACGGCGGAGAGTACAAGAGTGATACGTTTCTATATTTTTGCCGGGATCACGGCATTAGAAGACACTTCACAGTTCGAGAGACACCGCAACAGAACGGGGTGGCTGAGAGATTGAACTGTACCTTGTTGGAGAAGGTGCGGTGTATGATGACGCAGAGTGGATTGCCTAGATCCTTTTGGGCCGAGGCGTTGGTTTATGCGAGCCATCTCGTGAACAGGTTGCCGTGCACTGTGATAGACGGGAAGACTCCTTTGGAGCGTTGGTTTGGTTCGGTGGCTAGTGACTATGAGTCGCTTCGGATATTCGGGTGTCCAGCTTATTATCATGTCAGTGATGGTAAATTAAATCCGAGAGCGAGGAAAGCAGTCTTTGTGGGATTTAGAGATGGAGTCAAAGGCTTCAAGTTATGGGATCCACAGGACAAGAAGATAGTTATTAGCAGAGATGTCACATTTGACGAGGCGTACATGATGAGGCCTCGAGCTCCTCAGCAGGTGGAGGTAGCAGGTGGAGGTTGATGTGACTCCACCCACTCCAGAGAGTACTGTATCCATTGAGGCTCCTACAGAGGTGACACTGGGAGGAGATGAGTTGATAGTTGGGTAGACCGAGGGTACAGTGGATCATGGGACTCAGGAACAGGGTCATGTTCAGAGGACCATTGCAGCAGATAGACCGAGGAAAGAGATTCGTCGGCCAGCTAGGTATAATGATGTCATGGTCGCATATGCATTATCAGTGGAGGTCGTTGATGATATGGTTCCAGCCATATTCAGGGAGGCAGAGTCTAGCCCCGATTCGATCAGGTGGAGGGAAGCTATGGAGGAGGAGATGCGGTCTCTTCAGAAGAACGACACTTGGACACTTGCACATCTACCTAAGGGTAAGAAAGCTATTGGTTGTAAGTGGGTATATGCGTAGAAGGAGGGATCTTCTATTAGGGATATTCGGTTCAAAGCCAGATTGGTTGCCAAGGGATATGCACAGCTTGAGGGCATTGATTACAACGAGGTATTTTCACCCGTTGCGAAGCATTCGTCGATTCGGATTTTATTGGCATTGGTGGCACAGTTAGATTTGGATTTGGTCCAAATGGATGTGAAGACAGCCTTTCTACACGTGATTTAGATGAGGAGATCTACATGACACAACCCCAGTGTTTCAAAGCTGCAGGAAAGGAAGAATTGGTTTGTAAGCTGAAGAAGTCTCTTTATGGTTTGAAGCAGTCACCAAGACAGTGGTATAAGAGATTCGACGGCTTTATGATTGGCCGAGGATACACGAGGAGCCCATATGACCCATGTGTTTATATGCACAAGCTACAGGATGGTGAGCACATATATTTGCTTTTATATGTTGACGATATGCTTATTGCTTCTAGGAATTCTTTGGCTATTCGAAAGCTGAAAGAGGAGTTATCATCCGAGTTTGAGATGAAGGATCTTGGAGAGGCAAAGAAAATATTGGGTATGGAGATCGAGAGAGACAGGGTGAGAGGGAGTTTGAAGCTTACTCAGAAGAGCTACTTGCAGAAGATGTTGAAGAAATTCAGCTTTGATGGAAATACAAAAGCAGTTAGCACACCGTTGGCTTCCCACTTTAAGCTTTCAGCGTTGATGTCACCTGTTTCAGTTGAGGACAGAGATTATATGTCGAAGGTCCCGTATGCCAGTGCAGTAGGTAGCTTGATGTATGCGATGGTGTGTACGAGGCCAGATTTATCACAGGCCATGAGCATGGTATCGAGATACATGCACGACCCCGGGAAGGGTCATTGGGAGGCCGTGAAGTGGATTCTACGGTATGTTCGAGGCACCGTGGATGTTGGTTTAGTGTTTCAGAAGGATAAGAAGGATGGACAGGATTGTATTGGATATGTGGATTCAGATTATGCTGGAGATCTTGACAAACACCGGTCTACTTCAGGTTATGCTTTTACATTGGCAGGTGCACCTGTATGTTGACGTTGCACGCTTCAGTCCACAGTGGCTCTCTCTACTATAGAGGCAGAGTATATGGCAGTTACTGAAGCTATTAAGGAGGCTTTATGGTTGCGTGGATTATTGGAGGACTTAGGGATCGCTCAGGAGACTATTCGGATATATTGTGATAGCATGTCGGCTATCTATTTGGCGAAGAACCAGGTTTATCATGCGCGCACAAAGCACATCGACGTCAGATTCCACTTTGTACGGGACATCTTGGATGATGGAGATGTCATATTGGAGAAGGTCCACACAAATGACAACCCTGCAGATATGTTGACCAAAGTTGTTTCAGGTGTGAAATTTGGTCATTGTTTGAAGCTTTTGAACATCCTTCAGTGCTAAGGCCTTTAGAGGCCATTTGGGTGAACTACGTTCGGTTTGATTCCTTGGGCAAGAGGATACGTAGGCAGTCTTTCAGATGCAGCCAGTTTGATCAGTTGTTTCAGATGGGGGGGAACTCACGTTCCAGCTCTACATTTGTTCCTTGACTAGTTAAGGGACTATTGGATGATTTGGTGTCGGCTCAGTTTTGGTGGAAACATTCGCCGAGGTGAAGAATTGAAGAACTGCAGAAGAACAAAAAAATCAGGCAGAGAGTTGGGCGGTCGACCGGCGCGGTCGACCGCAAATGTGCACAAATCCTACTGGGAGTCGGTGTGCGTGGCGGTCGACCGGTGCGGTCGACCGGAGCTGGTGGCGGTCGGCCGGTGCGGTCGACCGAGGATGACTGTAAGTGATTTAGTTCTCGGGTTTGGTGATTCGGTCGACCGGTGCGGTCGACCGCGAGACCTGCGCGGTCGACCGCCGCGGTCAACCGACGGAGAATTGGGCTGGGCCTCAGGTTGTTTGACCCGTTTCGTTTTGGAAACTATATATACTTGTTTGCGTCGAAAATTATTGTATTCATTGTATAACTCACTACAACTTCAGTCGTTACAATAAGTTAAAAAAGATCGGTCTTTTTATAAGACCTTTACACAATGAAAATAAAAATTACAATTCTCGTTCAAACAAACGCAGGGAGATCGTTTATCGGTCTTCTGCTTGCGTGGGTGTCTTTGCCTGTGCCGGGTTTATCCGTGGACCGCCTTAGATCTGGATCCGGTTGATGAAAAATTCGGCAGAGCTTCGCCTTCACCGAAGGAGTGTTTGATTTGAAGCGCTAAAATCGACCAAGCGAAATCAGGGCTCTTTTCGAGATTAAGACCAAGCCTAATCTCAAGGGACGGACGGACGGGATTCAGATCCTTCGAATAGCTCCTTCTTTATGCCGAAGTTCGCCAGGATCTAATTTGCCTTCGCTGAAATCCGTGCTCCTTGACTCCTCAATCCAGCAGCACCTCCACATCTAGATAATAACTCCGCCCCTCAAAATGGAGGCCTTTGGCTCATATTTATAGGCCTCGGATGCGGTTATTTTGGATGAGAACAAGTGATTTGGCTCTATCTTCAGTTAACAACAGCCTAACCATGTTTGGGGATGATATCAAGTCAGTTGGGAACCCCTGGAACCGATAAAACCTGTGAAAACAACTTAAAAACCGTCAAAACACATTTCAGGTTACGGACTGCGCGCTGCGGGTCGGATCAGTCCGACCTGCGCTTGCGCAGGTCGGATTGATCCGACCTGCACTTGTGCAGGTCGGATCATATCCGACCTGCACTTGTGCGGGTCGGATCAGGTCCGACCTGCACTTGTGCGGATCGGATCAGGTCCGACCTGCACTTGTGCAGGTCGGATTGATCCGACCCGCACTTGTGCAGGTCGGATTGATCCGACCCGCGCTTGCGCGGGTCAGTTTATTCCGTCTCGCGCTCGCGCAGTTTTGCTGACTTATTCTTTTATGTTTCCTTTCTTCCGAGATTTGCTCTTTTCGCGTGTTTAGCCGATTTGTTGACTTGTATGCTTTGCCGCAAGACCGACCGTCGAACGCGCTTTAGTTAATATACGCGTGTTGATCGATGCGTGCGGACTAATTGGCATGCACGCTTTGATCGATGCACACGAGTTGGTTGACGTGCACACGTTTGACCGACACGCACGAGATGATTTGACGTATGCGCGTTGACCGGCGCGCACGAGCTGATTTGACGTACGCGTGTTGACCGGCGCGCACGAGTTGCATAGGTGAATCTTCTTGACTCGCCAATTCATTGCTTCGAGTTTCGTGCGGGCTCTCATAGGCAATTTTAGACGCCTACAGATACCCCCTCCAAAGTGTTTCAGCCTCATTCTTTTATAGAGGAGTCTGAAATGCTTTGGATATGATGGATCCCCACCTTCAGTCAGTGTTAAGGGACCTACATATGATTTTGATTCTTGAATTCTCCATATTTTAGCATATTCCGTGTTCTGTCGAATAGCTAAGATTTTCCCGATGTTGCGTTTATCGTTTGACCGTTATTTAAGCCTTGAACCAAAATTGGTGAGTAGACTTTGACTCGTGTTATTGAATTAACTTCTGAATTAATTATCTACATCGCAACGCGCTGACCGGCGTTGACCTAGGGCTACGCGTTGACCAGCGTTGACCTTAGGGTTTGAATCGATCGGCGTTGACTCTCATCGTAACGCGTTGACCGGCGTTGACTCTCATCGCAACGCGTTGACCGGTGTTGAATTTTTTCACAACGCGTTGACCGGCGTTGACCTAGGGCTACGCGTTAACCGGCGTTGACCTTAGGGTTTTGAATCGATCGGTGTTGACTCTCATTGTAACGCGTTGACCGGCGTTGACCTAGGGCTACGCGTCGACCGACGTTAACCCTAGGGTTTCGCATTAACCTGAGGAGAACCAGTTTATACTCGTGTACTCCTGGGAGTTTTGGGAATCAGTTTAACCTCATGTACCCGTCGGAGGTTGCCAGGTTATCCTTAAGAATTATTACACATAATATTCTCCAGGAACTTCCCGTCAAAAGTGGGAAACAGTTTAGACTCATGGTCGCCGATTAGAGTTTGGATTTTGAATATTCCAATAATAGGCGAAAATATCACGAAATCACCCAAAATATAAAATTGGGTCCCGAATATTCTGAAGATGGGTCCCAAATATTCTGAGGATAGGCGAAAAGTCACAAAATCACTCAAAATATAAAATTGGGTCTTGAATATTCTGAAAATATCGTGAAATTATTTGGGAGATGGAATTAAACTCCGAAAATTCCAAATCTAAGTGAAAATGCCGCAAAATTATCCGAGAGATGAAATTAAACTCTGAATGTTCTAAATATAAGCGAAAATGTCGCGAAATTATCCGAGAGATGAAATTAAACTCCGAAAACTTTGAAAACGGACGAAATTGGGTGAAAATACAGCAAAACGGGCCCTGAACTAGGTCTGACCCGCGTTCACGCGGGTCAGATGAATCCGACCCGCGTGATCGCGGGTCGGATTAATCCGACCCACGATCACGCGAGTCGGACACAGGTCCGACCCGCGGAACGCGGGTCGGGATCTGGGAGGGGTAAAAACCCCATCTTATCTTCTTCTTCCTCCTTTTACTTTTCGTTCCAGCTCCCCTTCCCAAATTTTCGGTTTCTTTTCTCCTTCCCCAAGCTTCATCTCTTCAAGAACTCCTCTACTACAGAAATCCCTCTCCTTTAAGAACTCTCAAACTCTTCAACTTTGCTAAGGATCAGAAGGCTTTGGAGAAGTTCTTGAGCTTTGGCCGAATTTTCGCATCTTCACAAGCTACAATCTTCTTGAAACTTGGGTGAGTCTTTCTTCATAGCTCTGATTTCATCACCTTAATTTTAACCAATTCTCTAAGTCTTGATTCAATGATTGAAACCCTAGTTTTTTGAATTTGGGCAAAAAACCGAATCTTGGTTGAATTTTGGGTGGTGGACGAATTTTGGCTTTGGTTGTGTTTGTGATTTGCTATTGCAGTCCCACCTTCTTTGATCTTAGGGAGAAACCGAAATTTGGGGTTTGAATGTTGATTGTGGCCAAAATTCCTTGAGCTCTATTCTTGAATTTGTGCAAACAATTGAAATTGATGGCTAAAAACTCATTGTTGGCCGATTTTTTACTGTTCACGGCCGAAAATTCTGACTGTTCATGGCCGAATTTGGCTTCAATTGTGAGCATGGTTTGATACTGCAGCCCCCCACTCTTTGCTCTTAGGGAAAAACCGAATTTTTTTTTGATTTTGAGGGTTGATGGTGGCCGAAGAACTATATTTGTTTGAGCTCTTTACTGTACATGGCCAAAATTTGGGTTGATGTTGAATGATGGACGAATTCTTTGGTTTCAACTTCAAAGATGGTTTGCTAACTTAAATTCGTGGTTCTCGAATCCGTGCATCGCTAAAACAAAATTTGTTGAGATGTTCAAACTGTGGCCGAAATTTCATCCTCGTGGTTGATGATTATGGATTTGAGTCTCGAACTCGTTTGCTAACCCGACTTTTGACCAAAAATTTTTTGTATGGTTTGAACTTGTATATGATTCGGTTTCGAATTTGCATGTAGCCGAGCTCTTATGTATTCTTGTGTATGATTGAATTCATAATTCTTGTATATGATTGAGTTCTCGTGTATGCCTTGAATTTGAACATATGTAAAGCCGAGAATTGATTTGAATTCAAACTTATATATGGTCGCACCCTCGTGTATGGTTGAACTCATGTATGCCTTGAATCTAAGCTTGTGTACGACTCGAGAACTTTATATGCCTTGAATTCGTACATGTGACCGAACTCTTGCATATGGTCGAACTCTTGTATATATTTCAAACTCGAATTTGTATATACCCGAACTCTTGTATATGCCTTGAATTCAAACTTGTACCTGATTGAGCTTGTGAATCCACATGTTGACATGATCAAGGCCTTATATTTGACTCCGCGACACTTAACTTGATTTTGCCCTTGGACTTTCATGCTGGATTATACACGTGAGCTATGCAGGAGGCGTTTGATTCGCTCGACTTATTAACTTGAACCGAGATTGTCGTATAGGTTTAATTAGACCCTTAATTGTAAAATTCCATTTTGTAGAATTTCAATTAAAGATTCACAATTTCCCTTTTAGTCTTTCAATTCATATATCTTGATTCTTGATCTAACTGAGCTGTTGATCTTTGTTACAGATTAGCCATGTCGACGATTTGGACCGGCTGGAGCGCGAATTCTGACGGTTACAAGAGTTGAAGACTGCCGGTACTTCAACGTATATAGCCATCCGGATGGAATCTCGTCTACAAGCATGACACGACACTCGGGCTTCTGCTGGATCAAATGGAGGCCGTCCTCGCTGAGAAACAAACATCTACGCGTCAACTCAGATCCTCTATTACGTCGGATAAGGCTAAGATAGAGCGATCCAAAGAGGAGCTCAAAGCAGAGGTGGAGGCCTTGGCTATCTTAGGGATGACGAAGGATGACTTGGAGCGTTCACAAGTTGTGATATCCGGAAGATTGGAGCTCTCGAAACAGAAGTTAGCTAAGATCAAATAAGAGGCTGCGAAAACATTATCCCTTACCGAGGAATCCTTCAAGGTTGCATTGCAGTGTGAGCTTGAGCGAACTTATACAGAGGAATTGACTAAACTTGAACAGCAAGTCCGTAGTCACAAACTTCATGTAGATTGATTGTAACTCTTGTACCTGCAAACTCAATTTTATTAATAGAAGATATGTCTTTTTCATTCGTTATGTCTCCTTTATTATGATGTCTTACTCCGTATGGAATAATACCATAATACTTATGGGATTTTTGGCAAACCCCCAGCCTTCAACGGGTTTGATGAGCCTTTA
>BQKN01064164.1:149912-164288 GCA_022839385.1 Asparagus kiusianus
AGGATTCGGGATAAAATTCCCCATGCATAAAAAGCATGGATTTTTGTTGCTACGATATTGAATACGTAGACTCGGTCGTTTTCACGGGAACGAACCACCCAGCAGTACGGGTTAAGCGCTAACTTATCCCTACTTAGGCTTTGAGATAAAATACCCTAGACTAGTATTCTGGTATCTTTTTTAATCGGTGAAAGACTAAACTGGCAACGCGTGTTAGGCGTTGACTTATCCCTACTTAGGATTCGGGATAAAATTCCCCGGGCATCAAGTGCGCGGATTTAAAGTTGAGAATTGTATCTTTTCTCAGGGTAAAGACAAACCAGATGTTGGAGCAGAAGAATTTTATATTCTTAGCCCCAGGTCTTGCTTAGGGTAAAGACGAACCCAAAAATGAAAGAGGAAGAATTTTATATTCTATCTTTCAACACTGAAGAGGAAGAATTTTATATTCTACCTCCAGTTAGAAAGGAAACTCGAGGTGGGATCTCTACCCCCAGAATCCAGAAAGATGAAACTAAGAGTGGGATCTCCACTCCGAGAATCGGAAAGATTCAAACGACCCTAACTTTTATAGGATTGGTTGTTTGATTCAAGAAAAGAGTTCCTCATTTATTGAGGGGAAATTCCAATTTCGACCCTAACTTTTATAGGTTTGGCTGAAAAGAAATTTATGGAAGTTTTTCGTTTATCGAAAGGGATGAATTGATCTTAGTCCTAACCATCTGCAGGTTTGACTAAGAGAGGTTGGAGACAATCCTAACTTTTATAGGTTTGATTGCTCGAATTGAAAATGGACCTCTCGTTCATGGAAGGAATCGAGAGGAGAAACTGGCTTTGGCCCTAACTTTTATAGGTTTGACCTGAAAGCAAAGAGAGCGGAATACAGGTAGCAGTAGAAATACTGGTTTGTACTAGCCACTCGATGGGAGATTTTGATGTTAAGTGATTAGGACTTAACACGTCAAGTTTTAAGAATTACCGTGAATTGGCGGATAGAAATTTTGGTGGGCCCACCGTCAATTAACTTGATCAGTGGGGGATTTTATGGTGGAAGATTGTAAGTTGTCAAACACCAATAAGAGTTTTGTGAGAGAAGATTGATCCAACGAAGTGATCGAATCTCATCTCAGCAAGAGAGTGTTCAGAAATCACGGTGGGGGTTTAGTGTTTATCACTTTATTTGTAATAATCAGGTTATCCCTAAGAAAGTTACATTTAGCATTCTTCTGGGAACTTCCTATTATATGAATCATCCACCCCCAGCTTTGCTTACGAAACTGGGTTTGACATTATAATCCGTTACATGACTGGGTTATCCTTAAGAATATTACATGTAAAAATTCTCCAGGAACTTCCCGTCAACGGTAGGAAACAGTTTAGACTCATATACCTATTGGAGTATTAAGAAGCAATTTATACTCGTATACTTGTCGGAGTACAGGAAGAAGCAGTTTATACTCTTATACTTGTCGGAGTGCAGGAAGGAGAAGTTTATACTCTTATACTTGTCGGAGTGTTTATTCGACTTAATTGAGCGATATAACGCCAGCTTCAACCAAGGTCTGGATGCTATTCTTGAGAGCAAAGCAATCCTTGGTGGGATGAAGGACCCTCCTGTGGTACGCACAGTACTTTGGATTCGTAGTGTTATCAGCTTCCTCCTGATTTGTGATAGGTGGTAGCTTGATCTTGTTATTCTCAAGGAGGGATTCGAAGATGGCTGGAACGTCTTCGTCCTTGAAAGAGTACTCTTTTTGGAGTCTCAAATCCAAAGTGTTTCGCTGTCTTCGGGATTTCCGTTGTGACGTCTGATTAGTGTCAACAACTACTGCAGGTGCTTTATCCTTACCACGGGAAGCGAAGTTTGAGTTCGGAAGATTAGCCGTCGGTTGGCTCCTCTCAGCCTTCTTCCTTCGGACGAAGCGTTCGGCCCGCTCTCCGCGCACCTTCAACTCTTTCCAGTTGTTGGATGGTGCGACTCCCATAACTTCCAACACATCCAAAGAGAGGTTGTTGTGACAGGTTTAGAGGATGAAGTCCTCCGTGATCGGATCTCTGCAGTTCATTGCCTTAATCCGGAAGCGTTTGACGAAGTCGTCGACCGTCTCGTCATCTTCTTGCTTCTCATCGAAGAGTGTCCTGATTGACACCGCGGCGTCATCATCAAAGAAATGAGTGAGGAATAGGCTCTCCAGGTCGTCCCAGCTGTTAATGCTTCCAGACTTGAGACGGCGGTACCAATCGAAGGTGGGCCCACGAAGGGTGCCAACGAATGACCGAACCATCAAGGCTTCATTGCCGGAGATCATACCCAAGTGGGATTTGAAGTAGATCAGATGCTGCGTAGGCGAACGCTTCCCGTCAAACGGTGTGAAGTTGATCAAGTTGAACTTCACCGGGTATGCTATTGAATCCCACTCCCTTGGATAGGGACACGGACTGCATGTCCTTTTCACCTCTCGAGCAGACATCAGAGCGTTGATTTTTCTCTCGAGATCTTTTATTTTCTCATCCTCGCTCGTATCGGGGCTTGGACGAATTGAGAGAGGGATAACGCGGCCACCCCCGGCATTGTCATCATTGGTGGGACCACCCCTAGCGTCGTTGTTTTTAGTGGGGCCACCCCCAGCGTTCTGGTCAATGGGAGGGTCATCAGCATTGATGTATTCATCCACGTCTGAATCGCTAGCTGCTTAGCTAACATTATTACGATGACTGGATTCACCAAGTTGATTCGACAAAGTTCAGATTTGTTGGTCATGTTCTTCCCTCATCCGTCGCATAGTCGTTTCCATCTCGAACTTGAAGTTCTCTTTTTGCTTGGCCAAGGCATCCTCAACCATTTTGGCTATTTGCTCAGTATTGATCATGAATGCCTCGTGGGATTGACCTGGGCTGGAGACCGTATTATCGGAAGCGACTACAGAGTTGGAATCTGACACTTCATCATCCGAGGATAATCCTCTCTGCATTCTCTGATAATCCCTTTGTCTTATAGTTCCTGATCGTAACTGGGTTAGACGATGCGATACAAGCGGATCAGAGCTAGAAGGTCGAATCGATTTTCCCTTATCAACCATATTGATGGTAACCTCTGGGGGTTCATCACTTTGAACGACCGATTATTTCTCATGGAAACGTTTGGACTTAGTCGTTCCGTTAGAGATCCTCTCAAATACCGACACCCTCTGTGGAACGGTCTTGGGGCAGCTACACACTGATAATACTGTCCTGATTAGTTCGGCACACGGGCAGTGAGATTTTGTTTCTCGGGTATATCTCATCCGAGACTTGTTCGTACCCCCAGCCCGATAGTACAACTCGTCGGTCAGATGACCGGAGCAACCTATCGTGTGTTGGCACAACTCCCCAGGTATAACATTATCATCGTCAGATGAATACGTTTCTTTCAGGGGATTTGCCGCTTTATTAGCGTTCTCAAGTGTCACGTGTTTAGAACTACGCTTTTGGAAACGCAAGATCTCAACAGGCTCCTGGTTTTGAATACACACCCCCAGACGGGTGGAAACTGGAGTTTTCCCTTTATGAGAAGGCTTGTTATTGTTGCGAGGGCATGTGCGACCCCCAGCTCGACGAGTTGCTCGGGGTTCAGTCACCGGACCCAAACGTTCTTGGCTCAGAACTTTGCCTCGATCCTCTTGCAAAGGACCCAGACGATCGACTGTCCGCACCTTGAATCGGGACAAATCCACGCTGTCACAGTGCTCCATTGGAGGTGCGGAGCTCGAAGGGATCGATGAAATATGTGCATAACATCTTCTGTCTTTACCCTGATGCGGGTCAGACTTGAGTGACCTACAGGTCGGAGGGTCGGATTTGGGTGACCCGCAAAGTGGAGGGTCGAATCCAAGTGACCTGCAAATCGGCGAGTCGGATTGGAGTGACCTGCAAATCGGTGGGTCGGATTGAAGTGACCTGCAAATCGACAGGTCGGATTAGAGTGACCTACAAATTAGCGGGTCGGATTGAAGTGACCTGCAAATTGGCGGGTCGGATCTGGGCGACCTGCAGATTGGCAGGTCGGATATAGGTGACCTGCAGATTGGCGGGTCGGATCTGGGTGACCTGCAGATTGGCGGGTCGAATCTGGGTGACCTGCAGATTGGCAGGTCGGATCTGTGTGACCTACAGATTGGCAGGTCGGATCTGGGTGACCTGCAGATTGGTAGGTCGGATCTGTGTGACCTACAGATTGGCGGGTCGGATCTGGGTGACCTGCAGATTGGCGGGTCGGATCTGGGTGACCTGCAGATTGGCAGGTCGGATCTGTATGACCTACAGATTGGCAGGTCGGATCTGGGTGACCTGCAGATTGGCAGGTCGGATCTGGGTGACCTGCAGATTGGCAGGTCGGATCTGGGTGACCTGCAGATTGGCAGGTCAGATCTGTGTGACCTACAGATTGGCAGGTCGGATCTGGGTGACCTGCAGATTGGCAGGTCGGATCTGTGTGACCTACAGATTGGCAGGTCGGATCTGGGTGACCTGCAGATTGGCAGGTCGGATCTGTGTGAGGAGGACGGCATATATTCCTCGAACTTCAGTTGGTCGAACTCGTATTCGACCACTTCTTCAACCGGGATGCAGATCCGAGGTTGCGACACGATAGCTTCGGCAGCGAAGCTGTTGGCTCCCACTGTGGTCGCCAGTTTGTTTGCGTCGAAAATTATTGTATTCATTGTATAACTCACTACAACTTCAGTCGTTACAATAAGTTAAAAAAGATCGGTCTTTTTATAAGACCTTTACACAATGAAAATAAAAATTACAATTCTCGTTCAAACAAACGCAGGGAGATCGTTTATCGGTCTTCTGCTTGCGTGGGTGTCTTTGCCTATGCCGGGGTTTATCCGTGGACCGCCTTAGATCTGGATCCGGTTGATGAAAAATTCGGCAGAGCTTCGCCTTCACCGAAGGAGTGTTTGATTTAAAGCGCTGAAATCGACCAAGCGAAATCAGGGCTCTTCTCGAGATTAAGACCAAGCCTAATCTCAAGGGACGGACAGACAGTGTGACGCCCCTGGGTTCACACAAGGCTGCAGTCCGAGGTGAAACCAGAAATGTCAAACCTGCCATGCACCACACCGTGCAATAACACGTTTCACCATCACAATTACTATCTCTCTAGTGGAATCAACAACAGGTGTAGGTACAAAGCAAGTAAAAGGTAAATCAACAATACTGGATGAAATGACAGAACATAACACATCTCGTCAACGAAATAAACTGAAGTACATAGTCAAAGTCTGAAATGAATAAACTGGAGTTCTTAACAAGTCTCAAATACAATAAGTCTGAGTAAAGAAAATAAGGCACACAGCCTTTTACAACTTCTAGAATAAACTCTCAAATGTCTAAACCAAAAAGTCTACAGTGGAGCTCAAAAGAAAAATATATCTAAAGTAGACAGCTGACACTAAAGTGCACCGCTATCAACCTGCGACACTCCGTGCTCCTGGCTCGTGACCTGAAAGGGGGAGGGACAACGAGCATCAAAGCGCTAGCGAGTAACATCACAACCAACCCCAAGGGAAAAGGGCTCGTTGTATAAGAAAATACAGATAATATATAATAGATCTAAAATCGTTGATCTCACTAAGGAGGGTTTTAGTATTTAGAGGTTTATAACACGAGAATAGGTACGTCGATCGAAATAATCCAAACAAGGAAACCCTCATGTATATGCCTTATATCTCAAATATATAAACTCCTAAATACTAAACCCAAGGTTCAAGTACTGTAACAAAATAGAAGAAAAACAACAAACATCAGAGTACAATAACTGTGCTATGACATAACCAACATGAATATCATGTTACTACTTACATGAATATCATGTCAAAATCTACATAAGTGTTATACCAGAATCTACATAGTCATTCTGTCGTGAACTGCTGTATAATAGGTACATACAGGATTAAGAACTATGTCCGATATAATAACTAACTATTATAGTTTTCCAACTCATGGAATAAGTGTCAATTGTCCAACATGAGGACTGAGAGGGATTATAGTCCAACACGAGGACTTCTATGGTTTACAGTCCAACACGAGGACTGTGGAAATAATAAAAGAGCGCTATAACTCATGTAGTGAAATCTGCTCATCAATCTCACAACCAAAATAGTATATAAGTCCCAAATTTACACCCCAGGTCATCTATCATGCATGGACACGTAGTGGGGCTAATTACCATGGTCAGATAATCCAAACAAACCCCCGAATAGGAGTAAAAATACTCAAATACACCAAAACTGGAAGTCTGCAACAGGGGTTCGGCGGTCGACCGGTCCGGTCGACCGAACCCTGATACCAAAACTTGGCGGTCGCCCGTTTGGTATTTCGGTCGACCGACCAGACGTCGCGGTCGACCAAATTGATGTCGCGGTCGACCGGAAAGATGTCGCGGTCGACCGAAACGATGTCGCAGTCGACCGGAGCCCTGACACGAGCTCAGCGGTCGACCGCGTCGGTCGACCGCCGAGCGGACAGAACCCAACCTGGGTTCTGTCTGCTGCTTAACCTGGAACAAAAATCTTTACATATCACGATAACATGGGTTTTAGTGAAATGGAAAACATACTGAACAACAAAATCCCAAGTTTGAAATCTATATTTCCAAAGTTTTAAATCCACGATAAACAAATCCAAAACGTTTTAATAACTGTAAATATGATTTAGCTCTTGTTTAGGCCAATCTCAGATCTGAATCTTCTTTAACAGAACATGGGTGAACTTTTCAAAACATATAAAATCCCAAATCCATATTTTTATGTCATATTAAACTATTAGCTACTCAAAAAATACGAATTTGGCTCCACAAAACCAATAAAAATTTAGTTCTTGACATGAAAACGAAAGGGGTGGGGGTTGGGCGAGAAATTACTCGCCTTGGGTGCTGATGAAGCCCTAGATCTGCAAGAGGTTGATCCTCTTCGCTGAAATCCCACAGATCTGCTGAAAATCCTCAAGAACTTCCCCAAATCGCCAAATCCAGGTTAGGGTTTTTGAGAGGGAAGAGAGAGGGGCTAGGGTTTACGTTTGAGATGGGGAGAAACTCTCCTGGGTTGAGTTGGTATAAATACCAACTCCCCAACCCGACCCGAAACCCAATAGCCCAAAAAAAATTAAAACCCGAAACCAAACCTGGCAACCTTTCTGATCGCTGATCGGTCGACCGCGCCGATCGACCGCGTCGGTCGACCGATCAGCACAAAAATGCCTGCTGATGACATTTTACATGCTGGCCATATATCACTCGATTTCTCTCACTTGTATACACCCGTTGGGTTCCCAAACACTGATAAATGTATACATTATATATATCTATATGGTTATTCATCATAAGAGAATTATTCACTATAAATAATTCACACATATATATACATATATACTATAGAAATTTTTGGGGTTTTACAGACGGGGTTCAGATCCTTCGAATAGCTCCTTCTTTATGCCGAAGTTCGCCAGGATCTAATTTGCCTTTGCTGAAATTCGTGCTCCTTGACTCCTCAATCCAGCAGCACCTCCACGTCTTGATAATAACTCTGCCCCTCAAAATGGAGGCCTTTGGCTCATATTTATAGGCCCCGGATGCGGTTATTTTGGATGAGAACAAGTGATTTGGCTCTATCTTCAGTTAACAACAGCCTAACCATATTTGGGGATGATATCAAGTCAGTTGGGAACCCCTGGAACCGATAAAACCTGTGAAAACAACTTAAAAACCGTCAAAACACATTTCAGGTTGCGGATTGCGCGCTGCGGGTCGGATCAGTCCGACCTACGCTTGCGCAGGTCGGATTGATCCGACCTGCACTTGTGCAGGTCGGATCATATCCGACCTGCACTTGTGTGGGTCGGATCAGGTCCGACCTGCACTTGTGCGGGTCAGACTGATCCGACCTGCACTTGTGCAGGTCGGGTTGATCCGACCTGCACTTGTGCAGGTCGGACTGATCCGACCTGCACTTGTGCATGTCGGATTGATCCGACCCGCGCTTGCGCGGGTCGGTTTATTCCGTCTCGCGCTCGCGTAGTTTTGCCGACTTATTCTTTTATGTTTCCTTTCTTCCGAGATTTGCTCTTTTCGCGTGTTTGTCCGATTTGTTGACTTGTATGCTTTGCCGCAAGACCGACCGTCGAACGCGCTTTAGTTAATATATGCGTGTTGATCGATGCGTGCGGACTAATTGGCGTGCACGCTTTGATCGACGCGCACGAGTTGGTTGACGTGCACGCGTTTGACCGATGCGCACGAGATGATTTGACGTGCGCGCGTTGACCGGCGCGCACGAGCTGATTTGACGTACGCGCGTTGACCGGTGCGCACGAGTTGCATAGGTGAATCTTCTTGACTCGCCAATTCATTGCTTCGAGTTTCGTGCGGGCTCTCATAGGCAATTTTAGACGCCTACAATACTCTAAACCTGATTTGTTAGGGAATCTGAAGGACGATTTTGAGCAGCCTCTAAGGGAGATTTGTTGCATCCAATTGTGGGAGAGCTTTGAGAGATCAAGTGCTTTATTTTAGGGTTTAGTCTGAGAGATTTGTAACCCTATTTGTATTCCCTTGATTTCTAGTAGTAAAATCTCCCCCCTCCTTGCCCCGTGGACGTAGGCAACTTGTCAAACCACGTAAATTGTTTGCTATTGCTGTGGTTGTGATTTGCATATTGCTTGTGATTTTAGTTCGAGTTATTGTTTGTGTTGCCCTAGAAGCTTCCGCCGCGCACAACATCCGCCACGATCGCTGCCGCCGGCGGCCGTATCCCCTCGACCGCCGCCTCGAAGGGAGCCTCCATCTTGGCGAGCACTGTGTCGATGAACCCCGAGGGGTCGTCTGTTGGGGATTCGAAACAATCAAACGAACCCTTGCCCTTCCGGACCTTGTGTTGAAAGTAGGAAAGTAGGAACAAACCACAAATAAAGATCTAACCTTGTAAAAAACAGTAGAGAAGATGAACACACAGATTTAACGAGGTTCGGCAACATGCCTACGTCCTCGGGAGCCACACCACACAATCTTTTTATTAATTGAAGAAGAAAATACAAGCTCTCAAACAAGGGGTTAATCTCTCTGAGATTCTCTCTCTCTTTTCAGCCACAAAGCTCTTTTTTATGATTATTAAACCCTAAAAACGTTTGGGTATTTATATCAAACCCCAGCCAAACAGGATTCCTAAATAGAATAGGAAACAGTGAATCTGCGTCGCGGTCGACCGCTTTACTAAGCCCGGTCGACCGGCCAGAGCGAAAAACAAATACAGTGTCTCGTGCAGGTTATCGGTCGACCGCAGCGGCCACACCGGTCGACCGACCAGAACGAGAATTTCTTCTCAGTCTCCTGCAGTGCACGCGGTCGACCGGCTCTGCCACTACGGTCGACCGCACAGTCTTCTGACTGTTTTCTTCGTCTTTTCGATTGCAGCTTTGGGTCTACACACTTAGACTAACAATCTCCCACTTGGAGACCAAAGCGTCATCAACGAGCTCACCCGAACTCTCCCCTTCTTCGCATGTATCTTTTCCCCCGAAAAAATTCTTCCTTCAATCAATAATATCCCAACGATCTCGCCGTTTCTCGTAGTGTGGCTCCGCCTTCGTCTTCTACTCGTGAAGGCCAACTGAAGTTGCGCACAACTCCAGTTTCTCAATGGTAACTGCCTTTGTCAACATGTCCGCCGGATTTTGACTTCCCAAAATTTTCATTAAATGTAACTTTCCGTCTTCAACAAGTGAGCGTATAAAATGGTATTTGACGTCGATGTGCTTCATTCTGGCATGATATACTGGATTTTTGGCAAGATGTATAGCGCTCTGGCTATCACAATAAAGAACTCATTTCCCTTGCTTCAGATCCAACTCTTCCAAGCACCCGTTCAACCAGATCATCTCCTTGCTTGCTTCAGTCACCGCAACATACTCAGCCTCGGTTGTAGACAAAGTCACAATCTTCTGCAGATGTGAGACCCAACTCACTGCTGTCGACGCTAAGGTATAAACATACCCCGTGGTGCTCCGCCTCGTATCATGATCACCGGCGAAGTCTGCATCCACGTATCCCTGCAGCACCAATTCTTTCCTCCTGAAACATAGTGGTTTATTTGTTGTTCCCCTCAAGTACCGCAATATCCACTTCACGGCCTCCCAATGCTGCTTCCCTGGATTGCTTGCAAATCTGCTCACAACTCCCACTGCATGGGCGATGTCCGGCCTCGTGCAAACCATCGCGTACATGAGACTCCCAATGGCTGAAGAATATGGCACCCTGCTCATATGCTCTCTATCTGCATCTGTCTTAGGCGATTGCTCCTCAGATAGCTTGAACTGACTTCCAAGGGGTGTGCTAACAACTTAGCATTTTGCATGTTGAACCTCTGAAGTACCTTCTCAATGTATTCAGCTTGGCTTAATCTCAATGTCCCTTCAGCTTCATCTCTACTGATTCGCATCCCTAGAATCTGCTTTGCTGCACCCAGATCCTTCATTGCAAACTCTTTTGCTAGCTGCCTCTTCAAACTGTTTATCTCCTCTAAACACGGTCCTGCTACCAACATGTCATCAACATATAATAACAAAGTAATGAAGCTGGTGTAGGCGTATAAAATTGCCTATAGGTCTCACAACACAGCTCGACACGGTGATTCGACAAATCAACGAACCATCGAGTGACGAAGCGACGAGGTCAATAAATTGCACGCAAACAATGTCAATCGCGTGCGGAATCAATCCAACGGTTCGGGGAGTCAACGAGTCGTCCAACTAAGAATGGACTCGGACGAATCACGATCGAATCAAGATCAGTTTCGGACTCATACTCAGAAGTGGAATTACTGCCAAATTGAGAATCGGATCAACAAATCAAATCCGAACAAGTCAACCACACAACCGAATCAAAGTCCAAATCAACAACGAATCGGAACCCGAACGACGGAACCCGAACGACGGACGAAACGGACAACACCCGGGGAACTCGGCCGAAACCGAGCCACCCCAAGGTGGCTCGGCCCAAGCCGAGCCACCCTAAGGTGGCTCGGCTAAGGCCGAGCCACCCATGGATGGCTCGGCCA
Organism: Asparagus kiusianus; assembly: GCA_022839385.1. NCBI lineage: Eukaryota > Viridiplantae > Streptophyta > Magnoliopsida > Asparagales > Asparagaceae > Asparagus > Asparagus kiusianus. Next base: position 161,006 of record BQKN01064164.1, read on the forward strand.
TGGCCGAGCCACCCAGGGGTGGCTAGGCACAGAACTGTGCAAATGCACAGTTCTGAGTGCCTATAAATAGGCCTTGTGCTCATTTGGTTCAAAGATTGGATTTTGGAGGAGGCGAAGCCCTGCTGGATTGGAGATTCAGATCTAAAAAGACTCAAACTTTAGGACTTCGGGGACTCCCTCATTCAGATCTGGTGCTCGGCGATCATCAACGCCAAATAAGGCAAGTGTTTGAGAGAACCGGATCTCAAATCCTCAGATCTACGTAGGTACACTCCGGATCTAAGCTTGGTTCTTAGATCCCGAGATTCGAGCGGTTGTTTCCTTGGTGAAACAATCCCTCCCGGCTATTATCTCCTTGGTGGGATAATACCCGTTATACTACGTAGATCCGACCGGATCTAGATCTCGCGGTGGTCCACGGCAAACAACCCCGGCGCAGGCAAAGAACCCCCCAAAGCGAGTGACCACATAACAGGAGCTCGCGATTCGTTCGACAAAGAAGGAAACAAGTTGTAATTTTTCTTTATTTGTATTTTGATTTTCATTGTAACCGGATCTTATAAAAAGACCGGATCTTTGTAATTCGATAAACGATTATCAAAGTGTACAACGATATCAACAATGAAGAAAGCAACAAATTTTCCCGCGAACAATCTGGCGACCACAGTGGGAGCCACCGATCTCGCCGACGAGATCGTTGCGTCGCAGCCGCGGATCCTGATCCCGGTCGAGGAGGAGGTCGAGTACGAATTCGACCAACAAAAGTTCGAGGAGTATCTGTCATCCTCGTCCGGATCTACCTCCCCTCGCAAGTCCAAGAAGTTCTCCCCCAGGAGAAAAATTCGTTGGTACGAAGATGTTGAAGACACCAACGAAGATCTCGCCCCGCTGAATGCCGAAGTCGCATTGGGTGAGATCCCTCCAATTTCCAACCAGGTAGGATCTACTCTGGCCAACCCTTCTGCCGCAGGGGGCGTAGTGACTCTCTCGAAGAGAGCCCGCCAAAGGCAACGACAACGCCTTGCGAAACAATTCGCAAAGGCCATGGAATCTGTTGACGGAGTTCGCTACAAGGCGGATCTGAAGAACAGAAGAGGTAAACGGCCTCAACGACCGATGAATGGTAACTCCTCCAAGCCGCCGATGGACGAATGGATCCGCGTCAAACGGAACCGATCAACACTGGAGGAGCGCATTCGCAAGCGCCGCGCACTATCAGCGCAGGCACGGGCTCAAATTGAAGAAGCCCGTTGTTCGAGCGGGAAATTGCGTTATTCTTCATTGATGATTCTGTTACAACTTTGACAACAACTTTATGCGTTTACAAAGAGATCCGGTCTTTTTATAAGATCCGGCTTACAACAAAATCAAAACAAAGAAATAAAGATTACAACTTTCCTTTGAACAGATCGCGAGTTTCCTGTTTTGCGGTCCCTCGCTTTGTGGGGTTCTTTGCCTGTGCCGGGGTTGATTACCGTGGACCACCGCGCAATCTCGATCCGAACGGATCTACGTGGTATAACGGGTACTATCCCACCAAGGAGATAATAGCCGAGAGGGATCGTTTCACCAAGGAAACGCTCGCTCTAATCTCGGGATCTAAGAACCAAGCTTAGATCCAGAGTAGTATCACGTAGATCTGGTTATCCAAGTCTTCAAGCCTTCACAATCCGAGTTGAGGTCGCAATCCGGCAGAGTTTCGGCTCTTCAGAAGTTTCAGAAAAGTCCTCCCAAATGAACGAGTGCCAGGCCTATTTATAGGCACTCAAGACTGTGCCTTTGGCACAAAAACCGCCTAGCCACCTCTAAAGTGTTTCAGTCTCGTTCTTTTATAGAAGAGTCTGGAATACTTTGGATGTGATCGTCCCATCCTTGAGTCGGTATAACGGGACCTTGGAATGGCTTCTGTTCTGGCTTCCTTCAATTCCACCAGGTCATTCAGTGCTTTGTAGAACGCCTGTGAGGATTTCGGTGCTGCATTTATTGTCTGACCGTCGTCAGAATTTGAACTTGAAGTCGATTCCTAGTTTTCCAATCATTAGCTTTTGTTGGTTGGTTCAACGTGCAACTTTCGTTCGATTGTCGGCGTCGAGTCTTCTTTTGAGACGCGTTGTCCGGCGTCGTGTTATTGAGTTATTCTTAAGAATATTTTTAGAAGAATATTCTCCAGGAACTTCTCAAAAATAGGGAATAGTTTATACTCGTATACCTTATTGGAGTATTTCCGTGCCCAAAATGAGCTGAACCGGCTTGAAAATGAGCCAAAAAACAGTATTTGGGCTCAAAATCTTTCCAACCCTTCCAAATATGTGAGAGAGGGATTAAATAGGTGAGGAACTGAACCGTAGGTTGATCTGAAGTCATTTCGATGCTTAATCCAGCTCCAATTTGAATTCTGGTTCGAATTTGGTTCAAACTGGTTCGAAATTGGTTCAAACTGGTCCAATCTGGTCCATTCAGACTCAATTTGGCTCATTCTGGCTCAGTCTGATCCACTCTGGCTTGGTCAGGTCCAGCCAGGTTCAACCTGGCTCAATCTGGCCCATTCGGGCTCATTCCGACTCAGTCTGGTCCAATTTGGGCTTGGTCTGGTCCAGCCTGGTCTGGTCTGGTTCAACCAGATCTGGTTCAAGGCTATAAAAGAGGGATTTTTCTCTCTTTTTCCTTTCTTTTCTTCCTCCTCTCTCGGCCCCCCCCCCCCCCTTGTCCTCTTTTTGATTTTTTCTTCCCTCGAGCGTCTTTTCTCCTCGAAACTTTGATAGTTGTCCTGGATCTAGGCTTCCTTTTGATCTTGGACTGAAAAAATCCCTCAAAAATCCAATTTTTTAGAATTTCTTTCAGGCCCCTCGAGCGCGTGCTGAGAGTTTCCAAAAAGGTCTCATTTTTGTTGGATCTCGAGCCTTTCTTCAGGTAAATCTTCCACAATTATGATCTTTTTCATGCTCAATTTAATTTATGCATTTGTGGGATCATATATGAGGGTGTGATTTGACACCTCGATTTAATCTTTTAGGGGTGTAGATCTGATAAAAAAGTGATCTTTTTTCTAGATCTGACTTCTTTTGATTTATTTTGCAGCTCGTCATGCCGCGTTCTTCGAGAGGTCGTTCCCCTGCCATGTCAACTGATGGTGCGCCGCCTTCCTACGCCGGTGAGCTATTTTTGGCAATATTTGGAAATTTACAAATTAGTCCTTTTTTCTTAAAAATTTGTAAATTGGTCCTTTTTACCCCACGTTGTTCTCCTTGGCGAGGCAATCGGGAAGAGCCTTGATTCTCCTTGG
>BQKN01064164.1:196326-238739 GCA_022839385.1 Asparagus kiusianus
GATAACAGGGAAAATGTTAAGGACCTTTATTGATGAGTTTCAAACATTAACAACCCCAAATGAAATCAGGCTAATCATTAGGGACTTGTAATAAAGTTTTGCTTTTTGCATACCCATGATTTTATTATATATGCAAATAACAATTTATCAGGGCCTAAAAGATTAGTGTTTGGTGTAGACAAAGAGACTGCCACAGTTCAACAAGAATTAGCTAAGACCCATACTCCATTCAATTGCAAAACTAAGCAGTAATGAATTCCTCATAAAGAGAACCAAATTGAATTAATCTCTTCAAATATTAATTAACCTATTCGAAAAGAATCTGGCAAAAAAAACAAGGTCTATTAATTAGTCTCTTCGAAAAGAATCTCTGCATGATTACTGAAAGATGTAACCAAAGAGACTGCCACAGCTTAAAAGATAAGAATCTGGTGCAGGTTCATCTGAAAGAAGATGTATTGGAAAGAAATAACTAAAAGCCATATTTGCATTCAATTGAAAACATTGAAGTAAATTATTCCTCTCAGAAGATGCTTGACCAAGCTGAAACCAATTCAATTCAAATATTAACTAATCTTAAGAAAAGAATATTAAAGATATAACAAACAAGCCAGTGGTTAACTATCATCAATAGATGACTTGTATCCTTCCCCAGTCAGGACCAAAATATGTTGCCAGTAAACACACTCAGACTCTTCATCGTCAGTAACAATTTCACCAATCAGAGCAAAGCGGAAGAAGCCTTCAACTCCTCGAACACCTTCACTGCCGGTTGATTCAACGCCACAGCTCCAAACTGGACGCTCGAGTACTTCTTGTACACTGCTTTCAGCTTACTCTCTGGTGCAGCCGAATGAGAGTTAACCAAAATCTGAGCACAATCCCTGCAACCAAAATCAATCATCAGCCCACAACAAAATCGAACTAGTTATGTAACACGACTCGTTAATGAAGAAAAGAACATACAATAGTTGTGGCTCAGAGAATCCAGAATGGTGCTTGAGTGTTTGAGTCCACAATGGAGTCTTCTTTAAAGTGCATCGAGCTGCATAGACTGCAGAGGCAGCAACCATTGATGGGCAGTATCTGATCATAGAGTATTGTAGCAGACCCAACTCGGCAAAGAAGAAGACCATGTGTTCTAACTGTTTCAATGGAGAAAATGAAATGGGGGGCTTTATTAGCATTTAAGACTGAATCAAGATGGATATAGACTGAACCAGATTTTTTTTTTCTTACCTCTTTATCACACATTGCAGCCTTTATGAATCGCACGAGAAATACATAAGGAGTTGGAACGGTTAGGCTCCATTCGAGTCTGTTCAGGATTGATTTCTCCATGCCGAGTATTTGGCCTTGGCTGTAAGCTCGGTCTGATATGCATATGAAATCCTCAACCTGTGACCAAAATTTGTACGGTTATACTTATCAGTTTTGCAAGTCATCTATTCAATAAATAATTTGCTATGGTATTTCAGGTTTTCAGTAATTTGTGATGCCCAGAAGATAGTTTTCAGTAGTTTGTGCATTTGTTAAGTTCTGATAATAACTCAAATATTTGCTGATATGCATAAGAACCCTTAACCTGTGCACACAATTAGTACGGTTCACTAGTCATTTTTCAGGGTACACATTCAATAATAATTTGCTATGCTATTTCAGTACTGAGGAAAAATTACACTGATTTACAAAGATATGCAGCTGAATAATAGTAACAATAATGATGAGAACCATAATTATCATCAGTAATCTAGGATTCATAGTACTCAGAAGATAGTTCTCAGTAATGTGTGGAATTTGTCAAGTTCTGAAGGTGATTCGAAAATATCAGGCACAATTGAAAAGGAACTCAGAAAAAGAAGTAAAATTTACAGGAAATTATATATACCTGTGGTGCCCAAATCTCCTCATACTTGGAGGCAATGAGCATGGAGCTCACCCCTACAAGCTGCAGTTCTCTCCTCACTACGTGTTCCATCGACAAATACCGATCGATTATATAAAATGTAAGATATAGAGTCTCTGGAGTTAGCTCAAATTTATGATGCACTTCAATTAACCAATCTCCGAGAATGGCCCTCATCTTCTCATTAATCTCCACCTGAGTGTCCATATAATCATGAGGCCTGCTTGCATTCTGCATCACATAAATAATAAATACAGTTATGATCAAGATAAAAGAAGTGACAGATTGCTAATGAATTGAATTGAATAGAGAATCAAACCTCATGAAGCTTATAGAACTTGTATAGATCCTCAACATAGTCCACAACCGCCAGCTGATCATCGACATCTGATGCATCGATATCCGCTACAGGGTCTTTGACTTTCTCAGCAATTCCGCAAGCAACCTGTAACAAAAACAAGCGGAATCCAAAAATAAGTTCAAAAGGTCACCATCACAATTGAATCAAAATGAGAAAGATTTGATCTTGTTACCTTGCTACGAGCACTGAGGACCGAACTCATCGTGTTAACCTTCTTCTTCTTCGCGGTCTCATTCGAATCAGGACTGATCTCAATGACAACCTCAGGCTTGGGCTTGACTGTGGCCTTCGGCTTGGTTTCTTTAACACGAGGTTTTCGAACTGCTTGTCCATCAACAGCAAGATCTACTAGCTTCTGCACATCACAACAAAAATACCAACAAGAATCGAATCAAATTTATTCGCAAAACTATAAAAAAAATCCATCATTCTTTGTTGTAATAGGGTTTTACCTTGTTCTCAATTGCGACTGCGGCCGCAGCTTGGGCGTTTGCGAGGAGTTGAGCACCAAAGCTTCTGATAGAAAAGATGTATTCAAATTATGGATCAAGAACATAAGACAAGAATTATGCAGAAAAACATGGTTTGGGTTTTGAGACCACCTTGTAATTGGCCGAGAAATCTGAGGGATCGGCTTTCCTTCGACGACAGCAGGGCGGGCAGGGACGAGGTTTCCAATGTCCCCGAGGGCTCTGCGGGTCTTTCCATCAGGACCAGGAGCAGCATTCTTCGCCTTTCCTTTCGGTATCCCACCTGATGATCGAAGAGGCATGCCATCAAACATCACAATCGCAGAAAATTTGTCCCAAGAAACAAAATCACCATAAGGATCAAAATTAGCAAAAATTAGTGGAATAGGAACTCAAACGGGCTTCTAATGTGAAGCAGATGAAGACCCATTACAGAGAACGATCCCAAAAATGATTAAAACTTGAAATTTGAAGGAAAGAACAAAAACCCTTCAAAATCAAAGAAAGAACAAGAAAAAATTAAGAATAGATGAAGACCCATCAAAGAATATGATTGGAAAACAAAAAAAAAGAAAAACCAAATCAATGTAACAGCAAGAAACAAAGAATCACCAAGAGGGCTATTTGAGATTACCTCTCTGTTGCTGAGGAACTGCGACTTGGTGCTTGGTGGCCATGGCTGCTCCTGCTGCTGCTTCTTCTTCTTCTCGAAAGCAAAGAAGAGAAGGATCAAATTCCTCCTTTTTCTCCCTCTCTCTCTTTGTTCTTTCGAACTCTAACTGCTTTTTTTTACGAGAGGGGGTTATGTTTTATACAGCGAGGAGATGATTTTGGACTGGGGGCTTTCTTTTTGTTTTCCTTAATAGTTTTTGGTAAGCGGTGGGCTCTAACGGTCTAATTCGTTCGAATCCTCAACGGTCGAATTTTCTTTCCTGGGTGTGTGAGTGGGTCGGGTCGGGTTTAGACCCGGAGTTTGCCCGTTCCTCTTTAATGGCCTGCATTTGGACGGGTTCCTAATTTGGGCTTCCGTCAGCTCTTAATAAATTATTTTCTTTGACATCTGTATTTTCAGTGAAGGGTCAATTTTGGGATTTTGACCTGCTATTTCCTCTTAATTTACTAAAAACTAATGCTTATTAGATACTTGTCCGAAAATTATGATTTTATGCATTTTTTAAATAAAATTCCGGTAAATTTTCTTGTTCCGAACCGATTACATAGATTTTACTGATGAAACTTCGATGGTTCGGTTCCGTTTTATAATATGTTGGGGATGAAATTGATTTGAGAACTTTTAATTTGAGCCCATCATATCTCTATGGAAAAAAAAACCCCTCTTATAATTTGAAGTGACAAGATGACCATGGTGGTTTATGAAAAAGACACAAATATCCTTGTTTATAGAAATTTTTGGTGAAAGTTGTTTTGTACAAGAGAAAGGGATGAGGAATAGAGTAGGGAAACACGTATGCTTACGGTTTTGCAGTGAGTAATCTGGAGGGGAAAAAGAAATTTTCCCGTAAAAAGGAGTTATATGAAATGACAAAAATATCATCTTATTATTTGTAGAGGCTAGATGATCGTGGCAGTTTACCAAGAAGACAACATTACCCTCATCTAAAAAAATTTAAATTTTTGGTGGAAGCTGCTCTTAGCCTCTTAGCCAGCTTTCAACCTTAAGAATGTGAGTTATTTGCCCACCACGCTTTCCACCAGGCGCATTTTTTATTGATAACTCACTTTGGAATCGAACCCAAAATCGTGATAGTCATATTGGAACCTCTAATCATCCAGGTCACCCACGGTGGGTTCTACCACGCTTCTCTAACAAAGTGATTGATATTTTACTTAGATCTATCAAGTTAATTGACCTCTAATTTCCCATTATGCATAATGGGCTGTATAAACAAGTGGGTATGAAAAGAAAAGGTGAACCCAATATGGTCTAGCCAAATTGATAAGCTGTCTATGAGTAGTATTCCAATGTCTAGGGTTCAACTCTCCAGAGAAGCACCCACAGACATTTAATTTTCTACAATAGTGGAGAAATTCTCTCGTCGAACCGAGAAAGAACAAAAAATAAAAAGAAACAGTGAAATGGTAGCAACATTATCTATTGACTCTTGTACTAAGTTCCAGATTTTTATAGTGTAAAAATGAGAAAGCTTTGGTAAAACGTCACAATCTCACAAATAGATTCTTCATCTTTAAATCCAAAAAGTTTAGATTCCTCCGGATCTAAAATTAAATTCCTACATTTCTAGCCATCAATATATTAATCACAGTTCAACAACCATCATTCCTCTTATTGTAAAATTCTTTTTTTTTTTCTTTCTTTTTTCCTGGTGGAGAGGGGGAAAAAATCAATTAGCCAATGCAATTTATACGGAGACATAAGTGTAGACAATATCATGGGCAATCACGAGAAACTACCGGAAACTTTGAAGAAATCCACGGAAAACCGAATCATAGTTTTATGATGATAACTTGAAAGTACAACACAATTATTTGACGATAACATAAAATTCACGATAACTTTATGACTTTCTTTGAAAATCCATCATAAAACATATATAAATATTGACTGTTTATTTTGTGGCAGTAGTACATATGATATGATAGTTTCTCTTGGTTTTCTGAAGTTTATGATAGTCCTCTCCAGTACGTATAGTTTCATTTTCATAATTTTGTGAAGAAAAAAGCCTTTAATGTTTCAAGGTAATTTTGTGAAATTTATCTTCTTTTATCTCACCACGTGCGCGTGCATCGCACGGACCACACACCCGTTGGTCATCCCTTTTCTCACCCCTGAGTCCAGCCACCAGTGCCCCCCTTTGCTTCATCTCAATCCCCCACGCAAAAAGAAAAAAAGAAGAAAGAAAACCCTAAATCCCCAAATCAAGCCCCACGATTTGGGGATTTGATCAAAGAGTGGCCGATCATGGGGACACTGGGGAAGGCGATCTACACCGTGGGATTCTGGATTCGGGAGACTGGGCAGGCCATGGATCGCCTCGGCTCCCGCCTCCAGGGCAACTACTACTTCCATGAACAATGTAAGCTTCCTGCTCACCGAAGCCCTAATCGGGTTCGTTTCGTTGGTTCTATTAGGCCGTAGGACCTCGAGTAGGGCGTCCCTGAGTAAAAGATTTCGCCTTGATTTGTTCAGCTCAACTTAAAAGAAAATTTAGAATGAATATTGGTGAACGAGCAGTTATGGGAATCTAACTTCTTACACTCTGAGATTACCCAGATAATTTCTTATTTTAATCCTTCGTTCTTGCAAACATTACTGCTATGGAGTTACTCAAATTTGCAAATATGCGAACCTGGACGCAGTATTCTTGTTTGGGTTGGTTATTAGTTGCTAACCTAGATGCAAGGCCCTAATCCCAATACGATTTGGGTTCCCATTGTCCGACAGAGATGAAGACAAAACTCAAATAGGAACTCATGCTTGGAGGGGCTAATCGCAAGTCCAGCTAGCATCACAATACTTGTCGGGTGGGAACTACCCATCGGATCAAATCCAATTTGATTTCATCCAGTGAAGCAGCGACTTTGAGGATCATATTCACCTATATCGTCTGATCTATATATGTGCCCCTATGATCTGTGAAATATTGTTTTTTTCTACGACTTGTAGAGATTGTTTGAGAGTGATTGTGCTTGAGATTTGGAGAGTGATTCTTCATAACAATTACTAATGGTATTTCATATAAAATGTTGTTATAGTCTTACCATCTAGGATGACAATTTCTCTGGTGGAGCCAAGTACCGTTCTAATGGTGGTGTGTTCTTGTCTATACAGTTGCAGAGATGGGAGCGAGCTAATATAACGCAAAACAAGGAACGATAAGACTACTTGTATCTGCTTAACTGTTAAATTCATTATGAACCATGAACTTGGTGCCACAATTTCTATGTTTTACCCAACCTTTGGAAATTAACTTGTGGTTATTAACACCCTAAACGAGAACTTGATTCCACATTTACTTCTAACCTTTCGGATTTTGAGCTACCTTGCACTTCTGTACTCTACAAAGCAATACCTTGATGCAATAAGATGCTTATTCGCTTTCAGTCTGTTGTGTTAACTTGTCTTTCTTTTAAACTTCTTGCTTAACTTAAACCCTTCTCACTGTGGCCAATGTATGTTCAGTGCCAGTTCCATCAGACACAAATAGTCAAGCCCTATTTTGTTTATACAAGGTAACACTTCCGGATCCTGTTATGTTTAAGTCTGTGCTCACTCTACTGTAGAGCATACTGATTTGTATGTGAATTTAGTCTTTTTGATGTGCTCATTCTTATAGAGGCAATGCATGTAAAAATTTTAGCATATGTAGGGGAACAGTTGTTGAAGAAGGAAATTGATGTCAGTTCCTGATTATCCCTAGAGATCATAATAATAAGAATTGGGCACTATCAAAGTCCAGATGAATTTAAACCAGGACTATAGTCAGTTTCCATTTTTTCCTTAATCACTGAGTTTTAATGACCTTCTAGTTGATCATCTTGCAAATTGTTAATCCTTATTTAATACTGCAAAGCTGGGCTCTTGTACAGAGATGCATGTCAAGTGTCAACTGCAAGCCCACTCTAAACAGCAAATAGTATGTAAAAAAATGATCCTTTACCCCGATTTCATGTGTAAGGTATGAATTGGATTGCAGCAGATAGTACTTATAGTATCTCTTTGTCTGTCACTCGACATGACAAATAGTTTTCTCTGTGTACAGTGTACACTATGCATATAGAGTGTTCACATGGAGAAGGTCCTTGAATCTATGAGAGTATAGGCAAATATAAGTCTTAATAGTCCAAGATGCATGATAAAATTTAATAATAAATTAATAATAGAGGATGTGCCTCAGTTGCCCGAGCAAAATAATATATGTTTGAGGTTGTCATATTCCTTAATTGTTCGTAAGGAATAAAATTAACTTTGAACCCGCACCTCAACTTTAGAGTTATGGTGTAGTGGCAGTGATCTTTGACATGGTGTTAGAGAGCAACTCAGGTTTGAATCTTACAAGCTACAAATTTCTAAAGTGGATTTAAAAGAAAATATTGATGTGTGAATTGATGTTTCGTCCCATGAAAGAGCCCTCAACCTACGACGACATGTTAGAATATTACACTTATAGCCCTCAACCTTCACCACAGTATCGGAGTTCTGGTGTAGTGGCTGAGACCTTTGCTAATTGCTATGATCATCATGAAGATATATATTGCTTAATGGAGGCACTAGCTACCTTCTGTTTAATGTTCTTATATTTTTGCTCATAGACAAGCATAATAGCTAGAAGTGTAAAACTTACATTTAAAATGATTATCAGATTATGTTTTGGAGTGTGTTCTTTACTCATATAAAACAAAATTCAAATGTTGTGTTATGTATACATTCCCAGCGGCAACCATCCATTCAAAATCCTCCTTGGCTTAACAGGCAAACATTGATCAACTTGGCACATAAGGTTGCTTGCTTGACTGTTTCTCGCACAACCGCCTAAGCAGAAATCTGTTTAAGCTTGGCATAAAAGGAGCAACTATGTTTATTCTTGTCTTGTGGACCGTGGTTTACTATTCAAGAGGTTTGTAACACAACCTTGAACGATCAAGTGCGACCCACATTGCCACTGCCACATGTGAATCCCTAATATTTGTGACTTTTAAGGCTAAGTTTTAGACCCGTCTGGATCATCCAATTCTATGTTCTACACAGACCGGGTATATTGAAAAAGGTTGCAAGTGTATGAAATTATTAAACCATCTTATGGAAGCTATGATCTATAGACATGAACTAAGTGTCCAAAATCTAGATATAAGCATATGACCATATTTGTAGATTTTATAAATATGTGTGTACATAAATGATATATTTTGCTTTATTATATGCATGAAACAAAATGCAATTTTAATAAAAAAACCATCATTGAAAATATATCTCATTCATCTAGAAGTGTCATTCTTCATTATCTCTAGATGTGTCACCCTGTAACTACTATGGACAAGTGGTTTCATTTTTTGAATTCATGGATATCAATGTCTTATATTTCAGTGTCAAGGCATCGGACACTTATGAATATATTTGACAAAGCACCCAGTGTTGACAAGGATGCATTTGTGGCTCCAAGCGCTTCTGTTATTGGGGATGTTCAAGTGGGACGGGGGTCCTCAATTTGGTATGGATGTGTATTAAGAGGTATGTTTCATTTAGTGAACAATTCTTAGTTGATGCTTTTATTTTATTTGTTTTTTGTTTTTTTTTTTGCTGAATGGAACTTGTTTTATTTTTTGCGCAGGTGATGTTAACAACATCAAGGTGGGATCTGGAACTAATATTCAGGACAACTCTCTAGTTCATGTAGCAAAATCTAATTTAAGTGGGAAGGTATTACCAACCATTATTGGAGATAATGTTACTATTGGTAAGTGCTGACTTATTCCCTTCTTCTTTTTACTGTAAAGATCCAATTGAACCTATGACATTAAAATACTAACCTGCACTGCACATGTGAGCACTTGGACTGCAGGCAAGAGATGACAACACTCTCCCACCCCCAAAAAAAAGCACCCACCAGACACACAACACACTATACTGAAAAAGATAAAGGGGAAAAACACGCTGATCCCCACACAGAAAAAGAGCAAGGTACTATAATCAAATCCACACCCCAAATTACTATGAAAAATAATATAGAGTTGATTATGGAGCTGAGTTCTAAAGCGAACGCGCTGCTATTTACTAATTTAGTTTCCAGTACCATCTGTCGTCCTGACATAGACTTATGAGTCAACAATAAATTTCGAGTCAAACAAATTATGGTAGGGCTAAAATAGAGTAGATGTATTAATAACTATAGTAGGGCAACTGAATGAGAAAATGAAACACCCACTGGATCCGCTTCAAATTTTAGGAAGTACTGTATATTCAATCAAATCATGGTTTTCCAGACCATTTAGACCACTGTTATCCAAATATCACAGTTCACTATTATACTGTTAGCAATTTCAAATATCCAGTTAGCGTACTATTTAATATCCAAGCTATCAAAATAAACCGTAATTTACTACTATAGGCTGCAATGGATGTTTTAATTTTTTCAATTTCTATTTTTTTAAATAAATAACAATAACTTCTTTGAGCACTTACATGGGGAATTTCCTTGTTTGCAAAAGCTCATTTACGCCATTACATACAGTACATACACCCTAAAACTTGTTAACTTGAATGAACCTGTAAAACAAAGAAGATAAGAGGCAACACCAAATTTATTCATCTTCAAGGCACATTGCAAGACAACGGATAGAAGAAAAATGTCAGGGAAAATGCTTTTAACTGGAGCTCTGGAAGGTTTCTTTTTCAATTAGTTTAATCACTGCAAGCACAGTCTAAACTTGAAAATGATGGATTTATTTTTTGATTAGTAAAGAGGCCTTTGATAAGAGAGATCATTTATCAGGTCATAGTGCCGTTCTTCATGGGTGTACTATTGAGGATGAAGCTTTTGTTGGTATGGGTGCTACACTGCTTGATGGGGTGGTCGTGGAAAAACATGGCATGGTTGCTGCTGGATCCCTTGTGAGACTGAATACAAGGATCCCTTGTGGAGAGGTACTCAATCTATTTTCTGTCATAAATAGAACCATAGTGCCCTGAATTGTTGCAGATTAATATATTTGCAGCTATTTCAGCAGATAATTTTGCATAAATATTTTTTATTTTATTTTATTTTGGTTTAGACGTCTTCATTTGTATCCAATTGATTGACAGATGTCAATAACATTTGCATTTATTATATGCAATATGCATTTCTACATCTTTTTTGCTATCTGTTTAATTATTATAGATTTCATTAGATTAGACACGTGACAGTGTACCATGGAATTCTATGTGACGGAAGAAGTAAAACCCTCATGATAATTAAAAAGTGAAAGAATTGTACAACGTGAACATTTTGTTTAAGATTTTGATCTTTCCTCGGTCATGAACTGTACATTGTTTCTAAAAGTGATCTGAATTTAGTACAGCCTCAGTTCAAATATGGCATGTTTGGAGGAACTTTCTACTGAACAATTTTTAGAGGAAAAAAAAGCGTGCATCTGTTCTGGATTTTATAACCATGCTGAAATATATGGGTCTCTTGCAAAGCAGCAGAACTCCTTGAACCTGTAGTGGAGATTGGCAAACATATTGTTTTTGTATTTGTAGTTTTGTACCTAACATGAGTCTAACTGAAATCTTGACCTGTTTCCAGTATTTAAGCACAAGCAACTTTTTTTGTTTTACGCGTTTAGTTCTCGATAGTCTAAAACCCTCAAAGAACAGTTTTTTTTTCCTTTTCTGTTTTGTGATCTTTTCAGTTTTTATTGCATGTTGATTGGTGCACAAGATAAGGATATATTACTTTATCGGATTATTCTCATATACTTCTTTGCGCATGATTCAATACGCAAATGTTCTTATGGTTCCTGGTTGACTCATTGTCATAGATATTCTTAGTTCATATGTACTTCGGACCATTAAAATTCCTAGTATTTTATGAGATATTCGTCTAAGGAGTAATCATATTTCTTTTAGACCTTTTCTATAAAGAAATAATATGTGTCCTAGAAGGAAATAAGTGGTTTCATTTAATATCTCAATCATTTCACTTGATGTTCTATGAGCTTGAAGTTTTTGTTGACCAATTAAAGGAATCTAAAGATCAAATGACAGGTTTGGGCTGGTAATCCAGCAAAGTTCCTCAGGAATCTCACTGAAGAAGAGATTGCATTCATTTCCCAATCAGCAGTAAACTACGTCAATCTTGCCCAGGTCCATGCTGCTGAAAATGCTAAGTCATTTGATGAGATCGAGTTTGAGAAGGCGCTTCGCAAGAAGTTTGCTCGCAAAGACGAGGAGTACGATTCAATGCTCGGAGTAGTTCGTGAAGTCCCACCAGAGCTCATACTTCCTGATAACGTACTACCAGGCAAAGCTCTGAAGCCATCACAATGAATCAATCCATTGGACTGATTTCTTGTATGTTTGTTGTAGTTTGATTTGCATCTTTGAAGAGGATGGTGGTTTTATTTCTTTCCACCCCACAATAATTTTTAAGATCAACCCCAGCAGCTATTGAGCTCGTGAGATTCTTGATCCTTGTTGTTACATTGAAATCGGATATTTCTTGATTATGTTGCCAAAAATTGGCAATCTTGGCTGTATTATCAGCTTTATGTTTGTGTTGCAAATGTGAAGCATATTGTTTCCGGAAGGGAAGACGACTTGTTCCTATTAATAAGGTCTATTAACTACGCTCTCCTGTTTGCATTGTTTAAATTATGTATCCCTGGAGTTTTATCAATAGAATGAGTGCACTCATACTGAAAGACGTACTGTGGAGGTGTATGTGATTTTGTTATGTTCAACTTCTGTATATCCTCTATTAGCTTCATTTTGCTTAAGATGATATGCTATCCTCTGGGCTCAATTGTTTATCATGATTTATCTATAAACCTAATAACTTATTTTTGTATCATCGAACCCAAATAATTTATGTATTTATCTCTAAACCCAACTTCTAAAATACAATACATACATAAGTGGGCCCCCCTTATTTTTTTTAAAAAACCCAATTATACCCTTCTCTCATATCTCCCGGGTTCTAATTTATGTGGGCCCCTTAAAAATATTTAAAAACTATTAATTGAGAATTAATGAGAGAGAGAGACTGTTCCTGCGCTTTCTCTCTTTATCGGTTGGGCGCGGGAGAGAAAAAATATCTAGGTCTCTCTCTCAATTTCTCAATTAATTCGCCTCACTTATTCATTATTTTAGTCATCTACTCTACTAAACCCATCAATTAATCCCCCCCCCCCCCCCCCCCCCCTCAATTTCATTAATGCATAGGGTGTGGTTGCTTGATTTTGATGGATATTCATCACTTTAATTTAAGGTATAATTTAATGTATAAATAAATCTTAACTTTATTAATTTCAGATTGTCCCGCTATACTTTCAGATTATCCCGCTATACTTTCAGATTATATCGCTATACTTACATATTATCCCGCTATATTTTTAGATTATCCAGCTATACTTACATATTATCTCGCTATACTTTTAGATTATACACTATATTTTCAGATTATCCCGCTATACTTACATATTATCACGCTATACTTTCAGTTATCACACTATACTTTTAAATTATCTCACTACACGTACATCTTAAAAAACTGAGAAACCTGAGTTGCAAATAGAATATAAGGAGGCAAAACTTGTTATGATGAACCATTTTTTACATCAGATAAACACTATCTTTTATATTAGAAAGCCCAATTATACAAACACTAAGCAAACTAATAGCAATTTGTTTTCGTCAAAAATTGTTTTCTTCATTGTATAACTCATTACAACTTTGATCGTTATAATAAGTTCAAAAAGATCGGTCTTTTTATAAGACATTTACACAATGAAAATAAAAGATACAATTCTCTTAAAAATAAACGCAATACCCGTTTATCATCTCCTGCTTGCGTGGGTATCTTCGCCTGTACCGGGGTTTATCCGTGGACCACCTTTGATCAGATTTGGCTGTTGAAAATTCGACAGAGCTCCTACTTCATCAAGGAAGTATTTGCTTGAAACGCTAAAATCGACCAAGCGAAATTAGTAGCTCTTCTCGAGATTAAGACCAAGCCTAATCTCGAGGAACGGACGGGAACGGGCTTTAGATCCTTCGAATTGCTCCTTCTTTATGTCGGGATTCGCCGGGATCTCGCTAGCCCTTGCTAAAATTCGTGCTCCCTTGCTCTCCAACTCGGCAGTACCTCCTCGTCTTGATAATTAATCCCCCCTTGAAATGAGCCCCCGAGCTCGTATTTATAGGCTTCGGTTGGGGTTTTTTGGATAAGAATGAATGATTCGTCCTTATCTTCAGTAAATAAATAATTAACAACGTTTGGGGATGATATCAGATCAGTTTGGATGCTTAGGAACGAACAAATCCCGAGAAAAACTATCAAAAACCGAACAGGAGTCAAAACAACACGCGAGGGCAAACCAGACCTGCACTGGCACGGGTCGGTTTGGTCCGTCCTGCGCGGCGCGCTGGGATTTTTAGCTTCGCTGATTTCTTGTGTTTTCTGGCTCTTCCTGGACTTGTATTTTCCACCGTTTTGCGTATTTGATCGTCTTGTTGACTGTACGCTCCACGCGAGTTGACCGACGCGGGCGAGTTGATTGTTGGGCGCGCGTTAATTGATGTGCGCGAGCTGATTGACGCGTGCGAGTGGATTGACTTGACACACGTGAGCTGACCAACGCACACTAACTGATTGTTGAGGGCGCGAGCTGATCGTTGGGCGCGCGTTGATTGACGTGCGCGCGTTGACTGACGCGCGCGTGTTGACCGACGCGCACGAGCTGATTGTTAAGCACGCAGGCCACTCGGTTCGCCGTTTTGCCTCAGGCGCTTGTCGGCATTAGATAATCCTCTTAAACTCGAATAACGACGTTCATCGTATTCTCTCCGTCTCGAGCTGTGTGCGGACACCCATAGGTATTTTTAGACGCCTACACAATCGACTACAAAACAACCAATACTCAAGGGAGCTTATTCTTAATTTCTGCACTGTGATTAACAAAATACAAGATGGTCCTTTGTCCTTTGGATCTCTCAAGTTCCTAAAAAAAAAAAAACAAGCCAAAGCTTATAATTTATCATGCCCCTGCCCAAGCACATTGGATGGAATTCTGACTACTTCCATAGCTATACGTTTACGCAGACAAAGTTATACAAGATGGTCCTTTGTCCTTTGTCCTTTTTTTGAAGATTATACAATATACAAAATATTCTTATACGTGACAATTAATTAATCAATTGTCTAAATGAGTTAAATATATTACAGGCGTTTACAATTGTGCCAATTGGTATTACCACATCACTGAGCTAACTCCTAAACATCAAGCCTAATTCAAGAACTAATAGCTGCTATGAAAAACAATCTACAAAATCTTTCGGATGAATAACTGGTCCTTGTAAAACAACCTTACAATTTCTAATAACAAAATGAAACAAAAATAAGAAGAAATCTTGTTGGACTCTCCCTCTCCCCTTAATGCTCGTCCACAGATTTCTCACATCACTGTCTCAGTATCAACAACTGACCATTTCTTTGTCCAAATTCTACCATGACCACTCTCGCCGGTAATTCTCAACTCCATTTGTCTTCTCTCCGATCTCTCCCCTTACATTCTCATCTCTATATTAATACCAATCTCAGCATCAAACCCCACCACAAAAACAAAAAGTTTCTGATAATAATAAAAATGGCAAAGCCTGGAGAGGTACGGGAACCAGAGTTTGTACTGTAGAAGGTGGCGGTTGGTGGTAAGGAGAGGCATTGGAGAAGGAGACGGCTGGCGTTCAGGAGAGGCACAGGACAAGGTGGGTGGCGGCAAGTAAGTTTTCTATAAATTAGGAAAAAATACATCATTTTATAGAAATTAATTTCCACTCAAAATGGACGAAAATCACTCAGAAATCTGACAACACAAATATAAAAATAATAAAACTTCACACGTGCCCTATTTCCCACCCCAAATCTATTTTCTCGTGGGAGATTGAGGGCAAAAATATTTATAAGGTTCCACCGCTCAACCCAATACCCTCCGTCGGGTCGGGTCACAACGAAGGCGAAGACAAGTAGGATGAGGAGGGCGACGATGAGGGCGGTCATGACGAAGACGTAGGCGGCAAAGAGGTGTTGGCGATTCTAGTAGGCGCCAACGAAGCTGACAACGAAGCTTCACGTGCATAGACACGTGCAGGAGCGGAACTTTGATCCCAAAAGCTTACAAGTTCGGCCCAAAATACTCCCCGGCCCACTAACAATACTAACGTTGATCGTTTTATTCTCACCGCACTACCAATTTTACCGTTGGAATTTAAAACATAAATTCGACCGTTGCCTCATCCTTTCCTTACAAAACAACCCACATCCCTTTCATTTAAAAAAAAAACTCTCATTCAACTCCAAGATCATAAACACAGCTCCAGAGAAGGAAACAGTCATTTTGAGATCAAGAAAAAAGAGAAAAATTCGGAGAGAGAGAGAGAGAGAGATTCTGTGCTCTTCTCTTTCTTTCAGAAATTTGCTCATCAAAATCTAACGGTGGCGACGGCTGTGAACGAGGAGGGCGAGTCTCGGACAGCCCGTCTGCAATCATTCTTTTCTTCAGTATTCTCGACGATCTTCGGACCGAACCAAGAAGAGCAAGAAATCACAATGGCTACCAAGAATCAAGTCACGGTTCCTCATCATCAGCAGAAAACAGGTACTCTTTTTATCACAAGGAACAAATTTCTTGCATTTCGTTTGGTTAAAAATTTGCTCTTTGAGTAGTTTTCTTTGCTGGGTATTGACTCATTTCACGTTGTAAGGGATTTTTACCAGGGTTTTTCAATTTCAGATCTTATTTTTTGAATAATTTGGTCAGGATGCATTTGGGTATCTCTCCTTTTATTTGATTTATAAGTCTTTATGAGGATTTTATTTTTATGTTCCCCCTTCAAGCTTTTCTCTTCCTTTCTTTTTTTTTCTTTCTTCTTTCTTCTTTTTCCTTCCGCATTTTTTTTCATCTGGGTGTCTCTTGAGATTTTTCTGTAGATGACATTTTCTTTTGAATTAGCTCAAGATTTTTTATAGAAATTTTTTCTGTAACAATTACCAGAAGGAGGTGCCATTGTACCTAAAGGCAAACAAAAGAATGCTGCTGATGGCAAGCACCGCCGAGCCCTCGGAGACATTGGAAATCTCGTCCCAGCCCGGGCCCCACCTGCCGCCGAGGCCAAACCCCAGCATCAGATTTCTCGGCCCATCACAGGGTCAGTTTCTACAGTCATGTCCTCTCTCAGATTCAACTTTGAAATTCTTGTTCAGGTTGTGGTCTGATATGAATTTTTCCTGACCAGGAATTTCGGTGCTCAGCTCCTTGCCAATGCTCAGGTAATAAAACTGCATCATATTCTTCTTTTAGAGAAATTTTATTGATTTTATACTTGTTTAGGTGCAGAAAAAGGCCCAAATTAGAGAAACTAAGCCCAAGGTCTCAGTCAAGCCAAAACCTGCTGAAGTCATAATCGAAATCAGCCCCGATTCGGACGAAGTAACAAAGAAAAGATCATCAAGGAAAAAAGTTCACACTATGACCTCAGTACTAACTGCTCGCAGCAAAGCTGCTTCTGGGATCAACCATAAGCTAATAGAGCCGATACCTGATATCGATGCATCAGATGCTGGGGATCAGCTGGCTGTTGTGGACTATATCGAGGAAATCTACAAGTTCTATAAGATTTCTGAGGTACATTTTTTTTTCAAATTTCAACCAAGAATTGATTGATTGTGTGCATATGAAATGGTTGTTTTCATTTGATTTCAGAACTTGAGTAGGCCGGGTGATTATATGGAGTCTCAAATGGAGATTAATGCAAAGATGAGAGCTATTCTGGCAGACTGGCTGATTGAAGTGCATCACAAATTTGAGCTGATGCCGGAGTCTCTTTATCTTACTTTCTATATAATTGATCGATATCTTTCGATGAAGAAGGTGCTCAGGAGAGAGCTGCAACTTGTTGGGGTCAGCTCCATGCTCATTGCCTGCAAGTATGAAGAAATTTGGGCTCCAGAGGTAATGTAATAGCTACTTTGAACCAAAGTTCTTCTGAACTCATATCTGAAATGACGCAGATTCTAAAATGCTACCTGCATTTACTTGATTGTGCAATTTATTACAGGATGGTGAATTGTGTAATAGCTAATCTGAATCAATATTCTTCTGAACACATATCTAAAACGATGCAAATTTTGCAAAACGTTCTGGCATTTGCTTGATTGTGCAAGTTTGAACAGGTTAACTATTTGTGTAATGGCAACCTGAACCAAAAATTTTCTTGAACCCATATCAAATATGATGCACACTTTGCAAAAAATATCTATATTTACTTGATTCTGCCAAAAATATCTGTATTTTCTGAACTTATATCTAAATATGTGATGTAAATTGTTTAAAATTTTACCGGCACTGGCTTGATTTGTGCAATAGCTGATCTGAACCAAAATTTTCCCCTAAACCCATAACTAAAATGATGCAAAGTTTGCAGATTTTACCTGAATTGTCTTGATTGTGCAATCCCTCATCATGTGATGCGAATCTTGCAAAAAAAATTACCTGCATTTTCTTGATTGTTCAAATGTTTTCTATACAGGTTAACGATTTCATTTGCATATCAGATCGAGCCTATAGCCGAGAACAGGTACTGACCATGGAGAAAGAGATCCTTAACGTCCTCGAATGGAGCCTAACTGTACCAACTCCCTACATGTTCCTTGTTCGCTTCCTCAAAGCTGCAATGGCCGATAAAGAGGTAATAAAAAACAACCAATACTGCAAAATATAATCACTTTTTTTTTCCGCTGAGTCTCGACTCTTTTGATAAATAAATAGATGGAACACATGGTCTTCTTCTTGGCTGAGCTTGGCCTGATGCAGTACTCAATGATCAAATACCGCCCATCAATGGTGGCGGCCTCTGCGGTCTATGCTGCTCGTTGTGTACTCAAGAAGAGCCCTTTATGGACTGAAACTCTCAAGAGGCACACTGGATTCTCTGATGCGCAACTATTGTAAGTTTTTGAACGCTGCTCAGTCTAATAATTTTGCTGATCTTCTCTTGAATTGGTGTGCTTGTTTTCGGTTGTTTCAGTGATTGCGCGCAGATTCTGGTCAAGTGTCATGCTGAAGCGCCGCAGGACAAGTTGAAGTTTGTGTACAAGAAGTACTCAAGTGCGGAGTTGGGCGCAGTGGCATTGAACCCCCCTGCAAAGCAACTGATTGAACAGTTGAAGGCTTTGGATTTGAATTGAGTTGTGGTTTACTGTTTTTTGTTTTGGGTGTGAGTTCATCTTACTGATGATGGGGGAAAGTTTGCTATATATTAGTAAGTAGAAAGTAGCAGTATTTGGAGTTTGAGTTTCTATGTTTTGGAGGAACTTATTTTGGTTCTTTTGTTGGATAAATTTTCAGTATATAATTATGATCACAGGTTTTTGCTATGTTCATCTAGTAGTGTAGCAATCATGAACGACTAGTAGTTGGATTTGAGTTTTGTCTTGGACTTTGGTTTTGTTACCGATTCAATGCGTCAAAATTCAATTTTTCATGCGATAAACCCCTCAGCGCATATTTTTCTCTCATCTGTAAAATCTTCTTCCTCCTTCCTGAAATACTCTTTTATCTTCCTCCACCCAGCTTCATTTTGCTCCCTCGTCTCCTCTCCGCCCCAACCCTTGTCCGTCCTCCGCCCACCTCCTCTCTCGTCCACCCCATCCGCAATCTTCAGCTTCTTCATCTCCGCTCCCCTCCTCTTCTGTTCCCCTTCCATCTCCTCCACAACCCCCGTCGTAAATCTCAAAGATCATCTCCTTGCTATCGTTCTGACATAAATATAGTTTCCGAAACAACAGAACCATAGGGGGTCTATCAGCTAGTAATCATTTATAAGGCTATCCATCCAAGATCTTCCCAGAATCCTCACCCATGATACAACAAGAAAGATGCTACTAAATAAGCAAATAAAGAAAAATCTTCACCCCAACCGGTCTTAGAAAAGAAAAACATATCCATTTACAAAGCTGACACCTCTTCAAATGAACTGAAGCTGATGCGAATGTAACAGTGAGCCATGGCCTTGGACTGAACAAGTATAAAAGAAAATTAGAGTTAAATTCAGAAGCCCAAATTGTTACAAACCTCATGAGAAGGCAAATAAAAGGATGCCTTTGGCTACCAAGCCTACACAGTATACACCTTACAAATAAATACAATTCCCTGTAAACCCTCTCCCTATATACTTGCGCTATTGGATAGTAGATCTTGTTAATTTAGTTTATTTAGGTTCCAACCAGTGACCGATCTTCTGGGCCAGCAAGCATAATCTGCCAAAAATCATGTAGTTAATTGTTAGCTACAAGCAAATAGAAAAAGAAATCAACAGGGTTGGCTACAAAAATAATAGAACATCACTTACAACTACATCGATGACTACAAAGCCTTTATCCAGATCTTTTGGATCGACTACATGGATCCTCAGCTATGTTTCAACCATTCGAATCGAGCCAGAAATGTTGTTGGCCCCAGTTTGAGAAATTTTGTGTTTTGGGGGCAAAAAAAAAGGGGGGGGGGGGTCAGTATTGACCCAATTTTCCTTAGGCCAATAAAGGACCATCAACTGGTTAAAGCCTTTACGGATGGACCACCTCCCCTCGGTTTATTCCTATCATGGCTACGATAAAACTGGTTCAGGATCAATCCTGATCCAGTTTTCCAGTGACAGCCAAACACAACCCTACTTTTTCATCTAGTGCTGCATGCCTAAAATCATACATCAATTTTTACCTATACAATTGGTCCATGGGGTAAGGACCAGTCCATGCATGCCTGCACATGATACTTGTAATGTTATATTTAGGTTAAGTCTTACTAATCGAGCTAAAATATTAACTTATTATGGTAATTTGCATGAACTTGAATACCAAGTATGTTCTATTTCTCTTATATACATTCTAGATAGTCCTAAATATCTCCTGAACAATAAACTAGTATGATGTATCAGGTTTATGTGAGAAAGAGAGAGAATGCACAGCGAGTGTTGAGTCTATTTTATATTTAAGTCGCAATATAACAAATAGCAATTGTAACTAATATTTTCAGAAAACTAGAATCCCAAGGATCTAAAGCCAAACGAGATTAAGTTGAACGGAAACGGGTACCGGTAACGGTACCAGTACGAGTACAGTACACGACAATTTGTAAGAGGTAGGGTACAGGTATACGGCTATATATGTATATTTATATTTATGTATACTTATATGTATTAAAGTTAATAACTTGCATGATGAGATCAATATTCATCCCATATGTTATGAGAATTAAAATTCCTATAAAGTTTTAATGTTTCCACTTATGAAAGATTATAAATTTGAAAACAGCTTGCTTTATAATTAGATGTCCAAATGACCCTTTAAAATCATAGTTCTTAACTGGGTATAGGTTGAAATGAACTTGACCCATGTCCAACAATTTGCAAAAAGTAGATATGAAGTGTAGGATATACATCCAATAATTGTATGACAAGTTTTTTAAATTAAAACATGTATTATATAATTGAGTACATGGCTGAATAAATTAAAACATATGCATATAATCAAGAAGTCCAAAAAGTTTGGGTGCGGATGCAGGTGCGGGTATGTGTCGGGTACAGGTACGGCATCATATAGAATCTATGGGTAAAAAAAGTTACTTACGTTACAATCAAAAGCATATCTCCTAGCAAGCATTATTGCCACATTCCTTTCTCTTATTGATTCGAAAGCTAGTAGAAAGGAGAGGCCTCTCCTAGCTTGCCAGAAAAGTGACTGAGCAGCAGCACTACCACCACCTCTAACTCCACATAACTGCAATAAAATAGGGCAGAAAAGCTACTTAATTAATACATATTAAATTATCTACTATTATCCAACACAAATGTTGTGTACTTCTTAGAGATGGCACAAATAGGTTTATATAATATTAAGATTTAGACATTAGAAAAGAGTACCTGCATTGAAGTGGAATATGATTCCTTAGCCTTTGTACTCCTTCCTTTTCGAAGCTTTATCCTGAGTTTCCCAACATGGAATGTGTGAACAGATTCAGATGGATGATCATTTCCGTTCATTTGAACCACCACCACCTGAAGAAAATCACAATATGATCAAAGCCAAATCTATGACACCCAAAGAAAAAAAATCAGATGATGTCATTTTCCTTTATTTTTCTCATTTTCATGTGTTTGCTTGTGGTCCCATTATCCTAACCAGCATGCAATATCATCACTGAATTAAAAAGGAATTTCAGGTGCATCTTAACAGTATTACAAACATGTTCAAAGATGCCACCTTTCAGTAAAGAAAGACAAATAACAGAAAAAATAGAAATTGTTTAACATAAGTTAAATCTTACATTAAACTCATTGTCGCTCTTTCTTAAAAGCGACTCCACATAGTTTCCCAATCCTGCCGCTGTCCCAAAGAAGACTAGAAAGTTAGTTGGTATCAATGACATATATACCTTAGACCGGTATATTGTTCTTTCAATCAACATACAGCTAAGTAAATATACAAACATATAGCAGGCTTGAGGAAATATTATACATATAGGGTAATGTAAATGTCAATTTAGGATGTCGAGGAATATAGTTAATGTTCAGATTATGAAAGTTGAAACTTTTAACTTCCAATGGTGAGTCACAAGAGACTCAGCAATTTAGCAATTATTTTCACAGTGATGTAATGGTTCCTAATGAAAACCTCAGAAGGACGATAATTGCCAAGTTATAATAAAGAAAAGAAATCTAACCTGACTCTATTGGTGTGGTTGTTGACAATATGAATTTCTCATCATTCAGAGTGATCTCTGCTTGCAAGAATCTTCCGACGTCAAAAGGCTCTGGGGCGTAGACTGATTTAACTGCCCCTGCATATAACAATTTTTTGGAAAAACAATGAGACTTATTACTGAAAAACGAAAACAAGGAACATGGAAGTATTAATCACTTGAGACTATCTGGATAAGACAACTCAATTTACTGATGAAAGATAACACGCACAAAACAACATACCAAAAAATGCAACATATCACTAAAAGACATCAACATGCAATTATAACTATAGGGGACTGAAAATTCAAAGCATCGTCTATCATACCACTGAAAAGATGTTTACATAGCAATTTAACTTGTCGCGTTCTAATTAAAGAAATCAGCTGCTAGCAAGCTCTTTCGAAAGACCACATAATTATTTATCTTGCAAGAGCTCCATAAATAACTAAAATTTCAGAAATCCTTTAGAAAGACGTCGAAAACTATACTATTCATATTTATTTTAATTCTATTAGGCGATCCTCTTTTGATTCTGACACCTTTTTAAGTAATTGAACAACCGTCAAGTTTATTTTTTACTCCTTGATCCAAGATTCATTTGGTTCATCCTTGACCAAGGAGATCGTTACACTGTGACCACAATACTGATCACTCCTGGCCACAGCCTGATTGATCGCTTAATTTCCAAGATTATTGCAGGTTATAGTTTCACAAATTTGCTATACATCTAATATGACCAAAACATTGGAATGCAGTACAGGTAGCCAACCAAAGGGTATTTATCCACATTGCTGCATGAAACTAAAGCAAGTCTTGCAACAAAAAGATCATCATACAATTAGCATTTTAACTTTGTTGGAATGTATCTCCCGAAGCATGGTTCTTAAAAGAAGTACACGCTCTATGTCCACTTTTTATATTATGCAACTAAATGGAGAGAAACAATGCACACAGCCAATCCTATAGATCTATCACAAAGGCTTTACTTTCTTTGTTGTTCTCTAATTTTCCATGGTAATATTTTCATCTTTCGTTAAGTATGAAGAAACAAAACTTTTGTCTTTTTTTTGGATTAATTGTGGATCGAACCCTTCTAGTATCCCTGTTTTAACTTACTGCCCCTCTAGTTTTATTGTGGCAGGTAGACACCCTGAGTGAAAACTTTGTTATTCTTTTTTTTTCAGGGTGTTTATTTGTATAAAACAAAGAACTCTTTCTCTGCGGGTAACAGAGTGAAAAAAAAATCACTGGAGGTCTAGCTGCAAGAATATAGCTACAGGGGTAGTAAGTTCAGAACAATGATACTACGGTCTATCCGCAATTAACCTTTTCTAAGCATGCACATGTGTGATAGAGAATGCCATGTCATGAATGTTTATAGAAAATTTTATAGAATGAAAATACCTGAAATCAGTTCTCTTTTACTTCCTTCAGGCAGCATACGGTACCACTGAATAGAACAACTAGATATGTCAGGAGCAGTATTTGTTTGTGGTACTATATGCAAGCATGAACCGAGACTTTCAGGACCCTCGAGCTCATATAACTGCGATCTATTATCCTTTAGCATTTTACTTCTTTCTAGCTGGACAGACAAAGAAAGATAAAACAACAGTTATAGTCAATAATATACGGTATAGTCCTCTTCCAACTAAAAGAAATGTACAATATTCAAAAAGATACATCTGCATTTCACTTAAAAGTATTTATCAAACAAATGAAGCATATTCCCTGTATAAGATAATAGTACTAGTTTTCAACTAAAACAAGTTGTTTTATGTAATTTTTCTATAACTTAATTGTTTCGACTTTCAAATGAAAATCTTATAAACCATAAAAAAATTGCCTTCCTAATAAGCTAGGGAGAAGTTACAAAACATGGAGGATAGAAAATTAAAAAAAAATGCAAAAGCATCAAAGAAAATAAATATGTAAGGGACCAAAAACACATTTTTCATTAAGAAATAACCACACAGGGAAGAAATTTGAAGAACCTAACCTCCTTCTTGAGCTGAATGCAGCACATAGACTTTTCTGAAAGCTGAATCCGCAATGCTTCAAGTTCATATTCCATATCCATAACCTAGCATAAGAGTTAGGTATCTTGTAAGCAGAAAAAAAAGGACCAATAGAAATGCAAAAACTAATAAGTTCTGATGCCAAGAGTAGAAATAGACCCCCAGAGGGAGACCAGCCCAGAATAATTAAACGAAGTTTCTAGCAAACTGAATGTATTAGACATTGAGACTCACTCTACTAGGTTGATGCAGCATTTTGATTCGTCTAGCGTCTTGAACCTCTTTCATTAGTTCCTCCAAGTCCTTAAAGTTTAAAACATTTAACAATGTTAGAAGGATGCATCAAATAGCAAGAAGCAATAAAAAACATCTGACAATTATAATGATAGATTAGCACTAGCACTGAGAAGCTGACAAGCATAAACAAAAATCAGCCAGTATTCTGTCCATAAGTGAAAATAAAGAGTCGACTGATGTATAAAATAATTGCATTGTCAAAGTTAACTGTAGTCTTCCTCCATTGTGCAACTTTAACATCAACTTTAGAAACACTGGTCTATTTCTTGGTATTTGACATTTGGGATTTTTTGGGTATTTGTCCCTTAAATCATAACTATAATTAGTAGCTCAAACCATTGAAATTGAAATTAGGTCCCCAAATATCATAAGTTGTTTCAAATTAATACCTCTAATTCCTACTTCTATGCTTGATTGGAGGGACTGATTTGACACAACTTATCAGAATTGCGGATTTAACAGTAATTTCAACGATCTGAGGGACTAATTTTGAAATAACTTAAGGATTGGGGGACCTTAAAGCAATTTCAATGATTTGAGGGGCTAATTTCAAAACATTAAAGATTTAAAGGACTAATATCCAGGACGGTACTTAAAGTCAAGTTAAAAGTTTCTGTATCCTCCCATAAAATGTTGACCATTAATGAGCTTAAACTACTCGTTCACAGTTAGAGTTAGTCTAAACGAAAGAAGATTATATCACATTTACAAGACATAACTATGCACCTGTATCTCTGCACTTCTAGGAATATGCTGTTGTTCCTGAAAGGTCTGCTCAACTCTCTGTACTGCTGCTCTGGCACTCTCAATTTCTGCACGAGCAAAAGCCCTTTCTTCTTCAACTACCCTTTTGGCATCTTGGGAAGCCTGAAATTAATATTAAGCATGAGATTTCCATAGTATCACTAGATCAACAAAAAGCAAATTCCTGTTATGCAATAAGCATTCAAGAAAAAGAACCCAAGTGTCATTGCAAATCAAGTTAAGGAAATAATCAAAGAAAACATTGAAAATAAGGACATGATGGAATATAAAAAGGAGGTTCTTTCTGTGGTGTGTATGTGCATTTGATCGCATGCAAAGATCAGCTTGGGTAATCTTTGTTGAGTCAGTAATTTAATAATAAATAAACAACATATTTTTACAAGTAAATTGCCATTACCTGCTTAAGGAAGGCTGCTAGTTTTTTGACTTCGGCTTTCTCATGGAGCAACTCTCCTTCCCTCTGAGTCAATTGAACCGCCAAAGCCTCTACCTATCAGAAGAGGAAAAAATGTCAAGTTCCCAAAATGTGTTTAAAGGTACTTGAATAAACAAACAAATTGGCAAGGCTGCTAAATTCTACAATGGCACCTTCCATAAATAACATATCCTGAGAAATTCATCAACATTTCTCGAAGTGTCCCATTTCGTTTTGGACAGCCCTTATTAAAAGTTTAGCTTATTGTGTAAGCCATCAACTGTTGTATTCCAAGAAATATGTGTACATACCTTCAAAAAATTTTAGCTAATGACTAAAATGGTGATAAAGGAGAAGTATTGTCAGTTTTGAAGATTAAGTGAGACTCCCATGTACATAAAAAGGACAATTATATATGTAACAACACCAAATGTGACAAATATGTTAATTATGACATGATATCTCCACGTCCAGATGTGCACACAAAAGCATCACATTTTAGCAACAATTTAACAGGAAGTGCAGAAAGATATATAGAAAATAAAATAATGAAATGGAAAGGTAACTCACAACAATTGAATTGACATAAAACCAACAAGAATGAACAAAAGACTGCCCTGAACCTTCCTGTGCACATTTAAAGCTAAATAATATACTTCTACACAATAATACTTCAAAACCAGTCCTGTCGGAAGCAGCTAAGCCCAATACCTAATAAGATACACACAGTAAATGTAAAGAAAAAGAATTCAGTTAAGCACTTATTACAAGAAATCACAAGGGCTTTTCACCTCTCTCCAACGTCTTAACTATCAAAATCTTTATTACCTATTACTGTTATTTAAGAAAAGACACACTTTTGGTTCTGCCCTATGTCCGTCAAGATTTCAAACAATTCAACATATGTCCTCAATTAACTATAGTACACTGAAACTAATTAGAAGGGCAAAATTGGAAATATCTAAAAACACTCTTACTATCATCCAGTACTTGATAACTTCCCCCACTCTCCGCATTTTCTAATTGTAAGATACTTATATAACTTTTGGCGAAAGTTTTCAAAGAATCTATTCATATTAGCATTGATTATTAAGGTGTTAAAAATATTTTTTTTAAGCACAAGTTTATAATGTAATGCATGCATCGCATGCACCAGAGAATGAGAGACCATTCATCTCGAAGCAACAGCTTGATGACTGAGCTTAATTCAAGATACAGGTGATGTATTTTATGCTATGACCAGATGTAACCAAATTCTCTAAACTTAGGAAGGGATTGTGTGTAGAAGCACTTACCTTCACACACTTAGAATCAAGTGAACAACAAAACCTCAAAATTCCTAAAGTAAGAAAGACTCTAGAGGAAGGGGAGATGGTATATGTTTTCCTATATTAAATAGCACGTCAAAAAAACTGTCCTATAGGCAAGACTCCCAAATTGTAAGATTTAAGGATCATACAGTTACCCAAGTTCTTTGCGAACAAAGATCAGCACATCGCATTAGTAAAAAAAGAATATTTGAGTAGTACCAAAATCATATCCATGTTAATGCTAAAACGAGCATAAGTTATATACATGTCTAAACAAAGAATACCAACCAAAACTTAGGAAGGATTGTGGGTAGAAGCACTTACCTTCACACATTTGTACGCATGTGAACACCAAAACATCAAAATCCGTGAAGTAAGAAAGAGTCTAGAGGAAGGGAGATGATATAGGTTTTCCTATATTAAATAGCATGTCAAAAAACTGTCCTGTAGGTTATAGTACAAAAGTTTATATAGCCAAGACTCACAAGTTGTAAGATTTAAGGATGATACAGTTACTCAAGTTCTTTAGGAATAAATATGAGATGATATAGGTTTTCCTATATAAAATAGCATGTCAAAAAACTGTCCTATAGGTTATAGTACAAAGTTCATATAGCCAAGACTCCCATGATGTAAGATTTAAGGATCATACAGTTACTCAACTTCTTTAGGAATAAATATCAACGCATCCCATTAGTAAAAAAAGAATAATTGATTAGTACCAAATGGTATGCATGTTAATGCTAAAACAAGCATAAGTTATATACAAGTCTAAAGAAGGAATACCAACCATGGAGATGGCCTCATCAGCATCATCCTTATTCCGACCAGCTACTCGCCCTCTAAGAGCCTCAAGAACATCCCTAAGCTTCTTCAGGAGAACATGTCTATCCAATGAAGTCATTTCTCTCCATTTAGCCTGAACACCGCAAACCAAATTTAAGTACAAATCCTCAATTTTTCTCAAAAAAAAGTACAAATCCTCAAAGTGCAAACTGCAATTATCCACCCAAAAAAAAAAGAACAGCCCAATACAACACCGTATACAAGCAAATATAAATTCAACAAAGTATGTGTTCGGTGCAACACTTTCAGTTTCAGACTGCATACAAAGTTATGCAACCTACACTGCTATACCCTTAATACTTTAGAAATCTTGGCATTACATTTTCCTTTCTCGACCAAAATACTTTTTACCCTTTATTATGTTACACGCAACAAGCGCCGCGTCTATCAAATATAAATAAAGTATAATTTAACGAACCTCATCGGACAATTTCTCGACGGCGGCGGCCAAACCATTCTCAAACTTCTGCGCAAGATCTCGAACTGACAATCGTTTCTGCTGATCCAGCAGAAGCGCAGTCTCCTTCGCAACGATCTCCTTAAGAGATGGAACTTTAGGACTCTCCTCTGGCTCTATAATTATATTGTTGGCTCCTATCTCATAATCTGGAAACTTATCTGAAGCAAAATTCACATCAGACGACGCTGATAGAATCGCATCCTTTTGCATCCCATCTCCAGAATCATGGGTTACCCTTGTCATCGACCCGAGAATCGAATTTCTGTTTATCATCAAACATAGAAACAGTATAAAGATACTGAATCATGGGAATTTACTCCAAAATTACGAGTAAAATCTGTACCTTTAACTAATTTCAACGAAAGCTACAATCTTTTAAAAAGTGGACTAAATGGAAATTAGCACAAAACTTTACAACAGTCATATAACCAAATTTTGCAGTAAGATAACACATCAATTTCATCAAAACCGATCAACTGAAACCTAAAACAATCAAAATTTAGAACGACGGTTAAGCTAGTTACAACCAAAGACCCAAACTTTCTTCAACTGTGGTACTTGGCATCAAAGGAAAATGATTTTATCACAAGATCAAAGATTCTAACTCCGGCGTACCTCAAAAAACCCAGAGATTATAAGAGAATCAACGCAAAAATGGTCAAATTCGTAAACTTTTACACCCAAAAAAACGTACAAATAGCCAATTTCAAAACCCTAAAAAAGAAACCCATACCTTATCCTCACCAGGATTGAGTTTGAGCGAGCTTTGAGATAATCTCTCGTCCTCTGCTCTTCTGTCTTCTTCCAGATGAGATAAAGAGTTTTAAAGCTTCGCACTCAAAAGAAAGTGTAATTATCAAAATGATAGGGTGGTTTTTGAAATTTACGCTGTTTAACTTTCAAATGAAGATGCGGCTAAAACTCTTTAACTACCTTAAATTAGCCTCGCTCCTTTTGACTAATTACGAGAATACCACGTTGACTTTTCTTTTGTTGCTTTGTGGTTTGAGGGGGTAGAGTTGTAATGTGACGCAGGTGTCCTATTTTCGGTACGACTTGTCGGAAAGGAAAGTGGGCCCACTTAGTTTAATGTCGGCGCCCCCCTCGGTCCGAGTCAGAGGCCGGTCCAGTTCAAAGCAGTTTATTATAAAATTATATTATTAATTAATAATTATTAATAAATGAATCTTATGGGCATCATTAAACACGTAATCGCTTTGATAATTTTTTAACATTCTTATGATTTGTTGTCTTAAAAAAAAGTCTCGTGATCCAGACTGTTCGATGATGACTGATGATAAGTGCAACTTTTCTCAAAAAACAACAATAACGATAACAAAAAGGTTTTATCCTGAAATTTATGATTGAGTGATGATAAACACATTGTCAAAAGATTTTTTTAAAAAAAACTAGAGAAAGAAAGATAATACTTGTAAGAAATAGATATTTCTAATAACACATGGATTTCGATCCTTTTTAAAAATATTGTTTGACACTTGGAGGCTGTTTGGTTCGTTTTTTAACTCGGTGGAAAAGTTTTACATCGCCTCCACATCAGATTTTTTCGTGGCCACGTAGGATATAAGCTTTCCGTCGGTTTTTTTTTTCTCATCTTTGGTTCGCTAGGGTTGAAGAGGGGAAACTCGGTGAAAATCGTCGTCACATCAGATTTTTTTTCTCTCCCCCAATTCCTTCTTCAACCTCGTGAAATCGACGAAAACTGCAGTCACGTCAGCTTTTTGCCATATAAACAAAAGTTTTTTATTTTTTTCCATGCGAACCAAACATAAGAAAAATAAATACATTGGTTTCCCACCATTTTTTTTGTGCAAACCAAAGCGAAACAATCTATTTCTTGGAAAAGTTTAGAAAACTCAAAACTTGTGTTTTATACATGAAAATGCATTTCCCTATATCTAGAATACGAACCAAACAACCCCTTGAAGGAAATTATTTCCTAAATGATATGAATTTATTTCAGAATCATGTGTTTCTATTTTGGACAAAATTTTTAAATAAGCTTGTTCTAATTTATTCGCATAAATCGACTCACTTTAATTTTATTTACAAAAAAACAACCCAATTTTCTGAAATTGGATTGTTAAAAAAAAAAGCTCAAGTGCCTAGTTAGACGAAGCTCACCTAATTAATAGATCATAGTTCGAAATAGCCGACAACCACAACTATTTTAAGCTTAGTTAAAAATAGTCGGGTTTTACCAACAACGACTATTTTGAGCTTAATTATATTCACTAACTAAGCGGAGTTATCAACCCTGACTAATTAGAGAATGGCATTTTTCTTTTTTCAAATTCCATCAAAATTCAGCTTATGTTGTTACCATTGCTAAAACTATATCGGTTTTTGTAAATAAATTTAGAAAGGATCAATTTGGGTGAATAAATATTAGAATGGGTCTATTTTAAAATTTTGTCCTATTTATGTTAGTGACAATGAATTTGGAATATATAGTTACTAAAGTCAGCTCGCTATTTAAATTGCACCCGTTTTTTCATCAAGAAAAATTTATGGCTTCTTCTTTGATAAATGATTTTAATTGTGAAAGCAGACGTTTTATTTGTCTATATGCCAATGAAAAATTTTGAATGCATAATAAGCCATATTTTGATTCTCATTACACACAACCATATTATAACTGAATGTTTTTCTAGCTATCAACCATTATAGGATGAAATACCTAAGACTAAGAGATCTTACCAAAAAGAAATGCAACTTAGATTATTAAAATTAAGTACATTCTTACAACTAAAACTTCATTTTTATGAACTTATAACCTACAAGTGAAACTTTTGAATAGTAGTAAATTTTTGAAGCAATGATGTATGGAGAGGCTCATTTGAAGTCCGTGACCCTACACAACAAATCATGCGCATCATGTTGGAAGATTGAAACAAGTTTTTTAAGTTTTCAAATTCAAAATGGTTGGTCGCTTTATGAGTAAAGTACTTGAGCCTTGAGGGATGCATTCTTTTTTGGCAATGGGGAATCAAATGCAATCTTTGATTGTAGATCGAGGGTGGTTAAGAATAATAACATGTTACAAATACTAATCTTGTTGATGAGAGATTTCTTTCCACTTAACCCTATTTGATTATCTCGTAAAGCGTTACCCTAATAGTGGGGTCATTGTACCCTACTAATGGGTTTTATTAACAAGTGCCCACTTGTTATGAGTCACTAATTAGATTCTCAATTACTTTGACAGTCTTGATAATGGTAAAAACTCATGAATAAAATGCATTGATTCGCACATATCATTACTAGCTATTTAATGCTTTGCACATACTGTTACTTTACTTTACTAGTCTTGGTATTTAAAAGGTTTTTTTTAAGAAAAGTAATATTTTCTTAAGAAAACTTATGTTTTGAAAAAAAATCATATATATATATATATATATATATATATATATATATATATAGAGAGAGAGAGAGAGAGAGAGAGAGAGAGAGAGGATTTCTGAAAATAATAAATTTCAGATTTTTTTTAAATTTTATGGAATATTCTTTTGGGAATATTTTATAATTGGTTCTAAAAAATAATGCATTAAAAAATCAAAATTAAAAACATTTGAAAAAGATTAATATTTTACAAGAAACATATCGCAAAATTAATATTATTTCTTTGAAAAATACAGAAACTATTATTTTTCATGTACATAGTATTTTCTCAAAAACATATAAATATTATCAAGAAAATATAACATCACTCAAAAAAATTTATATAACAAGACTAATAAAAAATAATTATATGTGCAAACCATCAAATAGCTCAAGCATTTTAATCATGAGCTTTTTCAAATACGAAGACTACTAAAATAATTGAAGTCTAAATAATGGTTCTTAACAAATGCGCCAGTAGCACTTGTTAACAATTGCGTTGGATTATTTATAACTCGAGTTACGTTACTTCTTACTAGTATATTTTGGATACCTTTTTGGTACTTGAAACCTCTGTGAAGTAATTAATATAAGACTACGTATGTAGCATTACATTAAATTAAAAAATTCATTCACGTCGACTTATTTGACTTAGCATCTTATGAAGGAATTGCAGAATAAGTTCAGAATCAGGCAAAACAGGCGGCGGTCGACCGGTCCGGTCGACCGTATTCGTGCACGAGGTTTACTGTGCTTCAGCTCTGGTGTCGGTCGACCGGGCCGGACGACCGAAGGTGTTTCTGTTCTGTGGCGGTCGACCGGTGCGGTCGACCGACGTCTCTCTGGACCTCTCGGCATCTGACTGGAAGGTGGTCGGTCGACCGGGCCGGTCGACCGGAATTGTTCGCGGTCGACCGTACCGGTCGACCGTCGAAGCGGTTTTCAGTTGGTTCAGGTTTTTGACCCGGTTCGTTTTGTAATCTATATATACCCTAAACATGTTTTGTTAGGGTATTCTGATTTCTGAGGACGATTTTGAGCAGCCACTAAGAGAGATTTGTTGCATCCAATTGTGGGAGAGTTTTGAGAGATCAAGTGTTTGGTTTTAGGGTTTGGTCTGAGAGATTTGTAACCCTATTTGTATTCCCTTGATTTCTAGTAGTAAAATCTCCCCCCCCCCTTCTTGCCCCGTGGACGTAGGCAACTTGCCGAACCACGTAAATTGCTTGTTCTTGCTATGATTGTGGTTTGCATATTGTTTGTGGTTTAGTTCTAGTTATTATGTGTGTTGCCCGAGAAGCTTCCGCCGCGCACAACAATTGGTATCAGAGCTAGATCGACAACATGGGAGATGCAAGCACGTCAGGTTCGTCTCTAACAAAGGCGATACAGAGTCTGAGCATCAATAACACGAAGATTGATGCTCCGAAGTTCGATGGCAAGATCAATTTTGGATTGTGGAGGTGTCAGGTGATGGATGCCTTGGATGCACAGAATCTGGAGGAGACTCTTGAGTTAAAAGAGAAACCCGCGGAGTTGGAGGATAAGGTTTGGAGAAAGATGAACAGTAAAGCTTGTGGTGTTATTAGGTCATGCTTGACGCCGGATCTTATTTATGATGTCATGAACGAGACGTCGGCGAAGAAGATGTGGGAAACACTCAATGAGAAATATCTTACGAAGAGCATTGAGAATCGGCTTCACTTGAAGAAGAGATTTTACCAGTTCAAGATGAAGAGAGGGGTTTCCATCAGAGAGCATGTCAACAACTTCACTAAGCTGCTTTCAGATATGGCCAATGTGGATATTATAGTTAAGGATGAAGACAAGGCGATGCTACTTCTGTGTTCGTTGCCCGAAGATGATTATGGTACGTTCATTCTCACTATGATTAATGGAAGAACTACAGTTAGCTACAAGGAGGTGACCTCAGCTTTGGTGAACTATGAGTTGAGGAAGAGTGATGGTGAACCCTCCGAGAAGGCATCGGGAGATGCGTTAGCAGTTCGAGGCCGAGATCCAAACCGTCGTCAATTCAACCGCTCAAAGTCAAAGAATAGGAGTGCCTATAAGAGTGTTGGTAGAAATCAATGTCGGTATTGCAAAGAAGAAGGACATTGGAAGATTGACTGCCCTAAGTGGAAAGAAAAAGCCGGGAAGAATAAGGGAAAAGCTGCACAAGCTTCAGAAGTGAATGTTGCAAAAGCTATTGGTGAGCATTCAGATTCAGACTCTTCAGGCTATTCATGCCCTGCTTTACCGTCAGTTTGCTATGCGGATTCCACGGAGTGGATGATGGATTCGGGAGCTACATATCACATATGCCCTAAGAGGGAGTGGTTCTCTAGCTTTGAGGAGCTGGAGAGAGGGGATGTCGTGCTTATGGGTAATGACCACGTATGTCCTATTGGTGGTATTGGTTCAGTCCGGATCAGGATGCATGACGGTGTAGTGAGGGAATTGAAGGAAGTGAGGTTCGTGCCGCAGTTGACGAAGAACATCATTTCTCTTGGGACTTTGGAGGCAGCAGGATATCGTGTGATCTTAGAGGATGCTACAGTGAAGGTCACGAAGGGCTCTATGGTGGTGATGCGAGGTGTCAGGGAAAACAACATATACTACTTGAAGGGCAAGACAGTTACAGGGGGTCTGGCAGCTTCCATCACTACAGAGGAGGACACTACTATTTTATGGCACATGAGACTTGGACACACAGGAGATAAGTCCCTACAGTCATTGGCGAAACAGGGACTGTTGAAAGGTGCTAAGACCTGCAAGATGGAGCTGTGTGAGCATTGTGTACTTGGGAAGAAGACTAGAGTGAAGTTTGGCACCGCTGTTCATAACACCCGAGGTACATTGGATTATATTCACACAGATGTTTGGGGTCCTTCCAAGAACACATCTCTTGGGGGGGCCAACTATTTTGTCACTTTCATTGATGACTATTCCAGGAGGAATTGGGTATACCCGATGAAGCATAAACATCAGGTCCTGGATATTTTTGTGGAGTGAAAAAAAAAAGTGGAGCTGCAGACAGGTAGAAAGGTGAAGACTCTACGTTCAGATAACGGCGGAGAGTACAAGAGTGATCCGTTTCTGCAGTTTTACCGGGATCACGGCATCAGAAGACACTTCACAGTTCGTGAGACACCGCAACAGAACGGGGTGGCTGAGAGATTAAACCGTACCTTGCTAGATAAGGTGCGGTGTATGATGACGCAGAGTGGATTGCCTAGATCTTTTTGGGCCGAGGCGTTGGTTTATGCGAGCCATCTCGTGAACAGGTTGCCGTGCACTGCGATAGACGGGAAGACTCCTTTGGAGCGTTGGTTTGGTTCGGTGGCTAGTGACTATGAATCGCTTCGGATATTCGGGTGTCCAGCTTATTATCATGTTAGCGATGGCAAATTAAATCCGAGAGCGAGGAAAGCAGTCTTTGTGGGATTTAGAGATGGAGTCAAAGGCTTCAAGTTATGGGATCCACAGGACAAGAAGATAGTTATTAGCAGAAATGTCACATTTGATGAGGCGTACATGATGAGGCCTCGAGCCCCTCAGCAGGTGGAGGGAGACCAGACAGGAGAGATATCGCAGCAGGTGGAGGTTGATGTGACTCCACCCACTCCAGAGAGCACTGTATCCATTGAGGCTCCTACAGAGGTGACACTGGGAGGAGATGAGGTGATAGTCGGGCAGATAGAAGATACAGTGGATCATGGGACTCATAAACAGGGTCATATTCAGAGGTCCATTGCAGCAGATAGACCGAGGAGAGAGATTCGTCGGCCAGCTAGGTATAATGATGTCATGGTCGCATATGCACTATCAGTGGAGGTCGTTGATGATATGGTTCCAGCCACATTCAGGGAGGCAGAGTCTAGCCCCGATTCGATTAGGTGGAGGGAAGCTATGGAGGAGGAGATAAAGTCTCTTCAGAAGAACGACACTTGGGCACTTGCACATCTACCTAAGGGTAAGAAAGCTATTGGTTGCAAGTGGGTATATGCGAAGAAGGAGGGATCTTCTATTTGGGACATTCGGTTCAAAGCCAGATTAGTTGCCAAAGGATATGCACAGCTTGAGGGCATTGATTACAACGAGGTATTTTCACCCGTTGTGAAGCATTCGTTTATTCAGATTTTATTGGCGTTGGTGGCACAGTTGGATTTGGATTTGGTCCAGATGGATGTGAAGACAGCCTTTCTACACGGTGATTTAGATGAGGAGATCTACATGACACAACCTCAGGGTTTCAAAGTTGCAGGAAAGGAAGATTTGGTTTGTAAGCTGAAGAAGTCTCTTTATGGTTTGAAGCAGTCACCAAGACAGTGGTATAAGAGATTTGACGGCTTTATGATTGGCCGAGGGTACACGAGGAGCCCATATGACCCATGTGTTTATATGCACAAGCTACAGGATGGTGAGCACATATATTTGCTTTTATATGTTGACGATATGCTTATTGCTTCCAGGAATTCTTTGGCTATTCGAAAGTTGAAAGAGGAGTTATCATCCTAGTTTGAGATGAAGGATCTTGGAGAGGCAAAGAAGATATTGGGTATGGAGATCGAGAGAGACAGGGTGAGTGGGAGTTTGAAGCTTACTCAGAAGAGCTACTTGCAGAAGATGTTAAAGAAATTCAGCTTTGATGGAAATGCAAAAGCTGTTAGTACACCGTTGGCTCCCCACTTCAAGCTTTCAGCGTTGATGTCACCTGTTTCTGTTGAGGACAGAGATTATATGTCGAAAGTCCCATATGCCAGTGCAGTAGGTAGCTTGATGTATGCAATGGTGTGTACTAGGCCAGATTTATCACAGGCCGTGAGCATGGTATCGAGATACATGCACGACCCCGGGAAGGGTCATTGGGAGGCCGTGAAGTAGATTCTATGGTATGTTCGAGGCACCGTGGATGTTGGTTTAGTATTTCAGAAGGATGAGAAGGATGGGCAGGATTGTATTGGATATGTGGATTCAGATTATGCTGGAGATCTTGACAAACGCCGGTCTACTTCAGGTTATGCTTTTACATTAGCAGGTGCACCTGTATGTTGGCGTTGCACGCTTCAGTCCACAGTGGCTCTTTCTACTACAGAGGCAGAGTATATGGCAGTTACTGAAGCTATTAAGGAGGCTTTGTGGTTGCGTGGTTTATTGGAGGACTTGGGGATCGCTCAGGAGACTATTCGGATTTACTGTGATAGCATGACGGCTATCTATTTGGCGAAGAACCAGGTTTATCATGCGCGCACGAAGCACATCGACGTCAGATTCCACTTTGTACGGGACGTCTTGGATGATGGAGATGTCATATTGGAGAAGGTCCACACAAGTGACAACCCTGCGGATATGTTGACCAAAGTTGTTTCAGGTGTGAAATTTGGTCATTGTTTGAAGCTTTTGAACATTCTTCAGTGCTGAGGCCTTTGGAGGCCATTTGGGTGAACTACGTTCGGCTTGATTCCTTGGGCAAGAGGATACGTAGGCAGTCTTTCAGATGCAGCCGGTTTGATCAGTTGATCCAGATGGGGGAGATCACGTTTCAGCTCTAGATTGGTTCCATGACTTGTTGATGGACTATTGGATGGTTTGGTGTCGGCTCAGTTTTGGTGGAAACATTCGCCGAGGTGGAGAATTGAAGGAATTGCAGAATAAGTTCAGAATCAGGCAAAACAGGCGGCGGTCGACCGGTCCGGTCGACCGCATTCGTGCACGAGGTTTACTGTGCTTCAGCTCTGGTGTCGGTCGACCGGGCCGGACGACCGAAGGTGTTTCTGTTCTGTGGCGGTCGACCGGTGCGGTCGACCGACGTCTCTCTGGACCTCTCGGCATCTGACTGGAAGGTGGTCGGTCGACCGGGCCGGTCGACCGGAATTGTTCGCGGTCGACCGTACCGGTCGACCGTCGAAGCGGTTTTCAGTTGGTTCAGGTTTTTGACCCGGTTCGTTTTGTAATCTATATATACCCTAAACATGTTTTGTTAGGGTATTCTGAGGACGATTTTGAGCAGCCACTAAGAGAGATTTGTTGCATCCAATTGTGGGAGAGTTTTGAGAGATCAAGTGTTTGGTTTTAGGGTTTGGTCTGAGAGATTTGTAACCCTATTTGTATTCCCTTGATTTCTAGTAGTAAAATCTCCCCCCCCCCTTCTTGCCCCGTGGACGTAGGCAACTTGCCGAACCACGTAAATTGCTTGTTCTTGCTGTGATTGTGGTTTGCATATTGTTTGTGGTTTAGTTCTAGTTATTGTGTGTGTTGCCCGAGAAGCTTCCGCCGCGCACAACATCTTCTTCGAATTGGACACATTGAATTCGTACACATGAAGCAGAAATTGAAGTTATATCTCGTGTGCAGTTTGAACAATCTGGGTACAATGTTTTATTCATCATCATATGATTTTTTAAATATAAATGATACATAAATGGAAAAAAAAATTTAGAAGGGAACCTTTTGGTTACTTACATATATAATTTTTTACATAACATATTGATGAAAAATGTTTGGTACCAACATCAAAGCTCTAAGACTCAACAAAACAAGTAGGGCTGTCCAAATGACCCGTCGATCGTTGCCCGTCCCGGAAACCCAGGCCAGATCGGGTTCCGGGCCCGGGTACGAGCCGTCTCATTGGCGCCCGGCCCGGCTCCGCCCGGACGAGAAAATCATCCGAGCAAAATAACTGAGCCGGCCGGGCGAGGTGCAACGGTCACCAGGTGACTGTTGCGCGCAAAAGCCGGGCTGGGGTGGGCCAACCCGGCCCGGCCCAGCATAAACGGTCACAAATGTGATCGTTTTTGCCCAACGGTCACATTTGTGACCGTTGTGGCCGGCCCGACCCGGTCATAACGGCCAAAATTGTTGTTTTGATCATTTTGCTCCTAAAAACGGTCAAAAAATGGTCATATGGTGAGAGTTTTTTGATCATTTGCCTAGGGGGCTGCCTCTCTAAATAGAGAGGGTTTTCATTTGTTTTCCTCACACCAAAACGCATCCACTTCTCTCTTATACTCTATGATAATCTCTTATACTCTCTAATTCTTCAATCAAATGGCTTCCGGATCTGATTATGGAGAGCAAAACCTATCTCCCGATTTTGAATTGAGTCCTCCTACCGGGTCTACTCCTACCGATCCTACCGATGTTAATCCCAGATCCGGTGGTGATGATTCTACACAAAGAGCTCATAACAGACCGAGATTCGATGCGTGGAATTTTTACGAGAAGGTAGACGTCACCAAGGATGAACACGGTAGGATCCTCACCCAGAAGGCTAAATGTGCGTTGTGCGACAAGATTTTCCAAGCTCATCATAAGAGCGGCACCAACCACCTCAAACGCCATTTAAATAAACATATCAGAGGCGCGACGCCTCAAGGTGATATCCGACA
Source organism: Asparagus kiusianus (assembly GCA_022839385.1). Taxonomy (NCBI): domain Eukaryota; kingdom Viridiplantae; phylum Streptophyta; class Magnoliopsida; order Asparagales; family Asparagaceae; genus Asparagus; species Asparagus kiusianus. The sequence continues at coordinate 235,439 of BQKN01064164.1, forward strand.
ATCTATGATCTCGCAATCCTCAACTTCTGGTAGTCTCGGAAGTTAGAGTTATGACGCAGCCCGTTCTAGGAAATGCGTCATCAGGTTTATCATTCTTAAGAATCTTCCTTTTAGATTAGTAAAAGATGATGAATTTGAAGATTTATTTACATATGGTTTTTACTCCACATCTAAAAAAATTTCTCGTCAAACTTGTCAATGTGATATTATAAAACATTATCAGGAGGAACAAGTAAAAATAATTTCTTATTTTTAAAGTTTAAACTGTAAACTTTCATTAACTATTTGGACATCTAGAGCATAAACTGGTTATTTATGCATCAAAGCACACTGGATTGATAAAAATTAACAAATGTTTAAAAGATTTGTTTCCTTTATTACAATTGAAGAGTCACATACTGATATTAATGTTGCAAATTTAATAATTGAAGAACTTACAAAACTAGAAATTTCAGAAAGAATATCTCTCTTTCACTAGATAATGCAAGTAATAATAATGTAGCTGTTGTTTTTATCAAAACAACTCTGTTATTACCATGTCATGGTGATCTTTTTCATATCAGATACATCTGTCATATTTTAAATTTAATTATTCAAAGTACATTTATTAAAATTAAACCCATGATAGAAAATGTTAGGTCAGTAACTTATATGCATGATGCTTCTGAATAAAGAATTAAAAGATGAAACAATTCTGTAAAAGAAAAAAAATATAAAGCCCAGACTAATTCCAAAATATGTTGATCATAGGTGGAATTCCACCTATGCAATGTTAAGTGTAGCAATAGAATATAAAGAAATTATAAATAATTTTATTACTTATTATTTTTCTAGTTCTAGCTCTGGTAGTACCTATGGAATAACTGAAGAGGAATGGACAATTATAAGTGATTTAAAAGAGATCTTATAGATTTTTTATGATGCTACAATGTTATTATCTGGCTGTTATTATCAAACTATTACTTTAGCTGCTTTTCAAATTTTAAATATTCAAAATTTTTTTGCTAAATATTGTTTGGATGATACTTTTGGAGCTATAATTTTTCAAATAGAGGCAAATTTAATAAGTATTTTAGGCCTATTCCTCATATTTTAATTTGGTTTGGGGTTCTTATTAATCTGCAATTGAAGGATATTAGTCTTTAAAGTTTGTTACAATCATTGTATGGTAATTAGATTATAGACTTAGATGATGAATTCACCATTACCGCTACTTCTCATCATAATGCTATTAGAAATTATTTTTAAACCTTATATGATGAGTATGTAGCTAAACATGGTGTAGCTGCACAGCAATCTACAGCTTCGGCTTCTTCGAGCTCAAGTCGAGGTAAAAGTGTAAGTTTTGATAGGTACGCAATGGTAGCTGAACTAACTGGTGAATCTGGACTTGGATCATCATTGGAGGTTTCTGAAATGGATGAATATTTATCTTCTTCTTTAGTTAAATATTAAAATAATAATTTAGATATTTTACAATGGTGGAGAGTATATAGATTAATTTCATATCCTATATTTTTAACCATGATTCGTGACTTACTAACAATGTAGGTTTTGACGGTAGCTTCAGAATCCGCCTTCAGCATAGCAGGACGTTTGATCAACGACCATATGACATCGTTAGATCCGTATACTGTATAGGAGGTGATGTGCTTACAAGATTGATGGAGGTACGAGAAGAGAACGCAAGACATCGATCGGCTGACTGGAATTGAAGATAAATATGAAGAATTGGGACTAGCAGATAGATATAAAGATTAAATAATATTCATCAAATTATAATTTTTATTTCTTAATTAAATTTTGTAATGAATTATTTTGGAAACAACTACAAATGATAGTTAGAGGTGTGCAACGGTCGGTTCGGTTCGGTTTTTACTAAAATTTGAACAACCGAACCGAACCGCCTATAATTCAAAACCGAACTGAACTATTGCAAGTCGGTTCGGTGCAGTTTGGTTCGGTTTGTTCAGTTCTAACTTCATCAAACTTCTTATCAAACAACAAACTGTGTTAAAGAAAAAAAAGATATCAACAAAGTAGGAGATTATGAAGCATTAAACACTGATATAATGATATTGTTTTTAACCCATAATGATTCAGAAAATGAGTTTAGGGTTTGAGTCTTTGACTCTTTGTGGACGAGTCGGGTAGGGTTTGAGATCAGAATGGATAGTATTGTACTATATTCGGTCGGTTCGGATCGGTTCGGGTTGAAAAGTTTTCAAACCGACCCGAACCGCCCTACTCATAAAACCGATTTTTTCGGGTCGGTTCGGGTCGGTTCGGTCGGTTTTTTCGGTTTGGACCGAACCATGTTCAGCCCTAATGATAGTGATATATAGGTGAGTAAGTGCCAACCTAGTTGAAATGTACTCATCTATTGTGATGCGACGAATTCCGAAATAAATTTATACTTGTAAAGGATTTGCTGATTATTAATAAAGAAGTTATTTTTATCATCTGTCTTTTTTATAATTTTTTTATTTGTAATTTATGTAATTTCAAGTGATTAATGATATTATTATTTTGTATTAAAAATTTGTGTAAATTTTTTTATATAAAATTAGAGTTTAAAGATATTAAAAAAAAACAAGCCGGCCCGGAGCCCGACCCGCTTAGGCCCGGACCCGACCCGGGGCAACCGGGCCCAGGTCCGAGTCTGGGCTCCGGTTTTGCCCAATCCGACCCGACCCGGCCCGGATGGACACGCCTAAAAATAAGTCACTATCTGGTACTGGTGCTAATACGTTCCCCAAAACTAAACAATTTATATTTGCAAATTTAACCTCCAAATCCAAATAATTTCTAATCTTCTCTAAAGTCTATTTCATTGTGCTAATATCTCCCACAAAAGTTAGGTTAAGGGATATTCCCCAGACGACACCCATCATCTTTCTGTTAGCAGTTTAGCTGAAATTTCCCTCTTCTATTATTCAAAACTACCTACCTAATTAAAGTTTGTAGGGTAGTTCAGCTTAATGTGGTGAAACTAAAGGCAAACTAGCAATATATAGATTTAGAAGTAAATAAAATATGCAAATACAGGTGATTCAGAAGTGTATGTATATAACCAACCAATTAATAGAATATAAAGGTTCTTTTGTTTGGGGAGGCGGTTATTTTGAATTGAGACTTTTTATTAGATTTTGATTTAAGGTGTTATTCGTTTACGAACCTTGGCATTCAATAGAGAAATTAACAGATGGCCGGCACGCTTTACACATGTCAGCAACTATTCAAGTTTATGCGTAGTGTTGATAATAGTAGTGGGTTTAGTCCCACATTGGTTGTGAGAACA
>BQKN01064164.1:243739-271234 GCA_022839385.1 Asparagus kiusianus
TCAAGGGAAATTTACCCAAGATTCTCTCTCTCTCTCTTACTTTAACACGTAGAAAACAACAAAAAAAAGTAGGTTCAAAAAGCTTGGTGAGGTTTTGTTAAATATGAACCTTGGCTTTCAATAGAGAACGTAGTATAAAGTTTAAAAGTTTGATTAAGACTACAACTTGTTTATTTGTTGAGTGTGGCTATTTTATGGTTCAAGTTTGGAGAGTGGTTCGAAGGAGAATGGACCACATTTGTGGCTATCATTTTTCCATTTCCTTTTTTTTTAATCATTATGCTCTCCTTCCTTTGTTGTCTTATAAAGTGTTCAGAATCTTTTATATCTCTTAGAACACTTGTCCACTGTGGATCATCTCTTTCATCGCATGCCTATTCGACTAGTGAAACGAACAGTAAATTTCACAAAACCTTTCAAAAAGTTTGGAAGGCTAACATTTCCCAACTTTTTCGAGATTATTTCATATATAAAATTACTCTCAAGAAAGTTTTGCCTCTAAAGAAATAAAGAAATTAGGAGGTGTTAAGAGATATTAATAGATATCTAAATTTAATAGATATCTAAATTTTAGACATGAAGGCCTCTATCTCCTTTTAAGGGCGTGTTTGATATAGTTTTTAAAACTCTTTCCTCCCATTAAGGTTCAAAAGCATCTCAGAAGTAGTTAAAATTGAGTCAATTTAAAAATAAAATTATTTTTTTATTGCATGGATCTTCTCTATGTCTAATTAAAACCTCATCTTGCTCTCTTCCTAACAATATCAATAATTGGTACCAAACGAAAAAGTGAATGAAGTGGAAGAAACACTATTAATTTCTCTTCCAAAAATTTATAAAAGAAAAAAAGTACTTTGGTTACCTATTTAGAAGTAATATTTGATTTACTTCTTACTTTTGATGCTTCCTGTCAACTAAACATGCCCTTAAATTTTAAGGATGCGAGGCGGAAAACACATTTGGTGGTTGTGACATTATCATTATTCAATTATCTAACCATATCTCTAATTGTATTAGTTGAAATTAAGGACAAAATTAAGGACATGTATGAAGATGATGCCATTAGGATTAGTCGTTTTAAATGTTAGTTTGAAAGTGTTTTCTTTGTTAGGATCAATTTGATTCTATTTAAATATCTTAGGACGTGTTTGACAACTCTCTAAAACTAGGCTAATTTGAATCGGTCCAGTTTTAGGTTGTTTTGTTGATTGGTAAACACTGATACAGAAGTGAACTAGTTTACTTTTGTTCTTTTTTTTTTTACCTCTAAACCGGTTTAGTTGTGGACTAAAAAAGGAGTGGGGCCGCAATTAATCCAGTTCTACCAAAACTAGTTTAAGGAACAAATATGGTCCAATTTTATCATTAACATTATAACCAATTGGTTTCAAGTTTTATCAATTGGTTTTTGGAATGAACATGGTAATCATGATTTATTGGGTCATGTATGTAGGTTGGTTAAAAAGTATAGAGTGGCAAGTGGATTTATTATGCACAAGTCATTGTTGGCAGTTCAGCAATAAATTATGAGTCATGGGTCCTAGTCAGTGGCGTGTGGGCTGTTTGGTTTGCTTGGAAATTGCAAGAAAATGATAAGATATCATCTAAGAACAAATTTTCACTGTAGCCCCATTTCCACTTTTTATTAGCGAAATTGACTGTAGCCCGTTTATTTAGTGAAATCGACCCGGTTTCTCGCCACGTCAGCGCCGTGGCGAGAAAGCGGGTCAATTAATTTTTAATCGTCTTCGTAAACAGTCGGGGTTGGCAACCCCGACTGTTTAGTCCATCCCCTGCTAAGAGCTTAACTAAATGGTCGGAGTTGGGAACCCCGACCAATTCGTAATAGACCTATTTCGAATTGGTCAGGGTTCCCAACCCCGACCATTTAGCAGAGCCCAGCAACGCTGGGTTCAACCAGGCACGAAATGGTCGGGGTTGGCAACCCCGACCAATTCGAAGCCCATTTCGGCCAAGGCAAAAAGTAGTCGGGGTTGGGAAACCCGACTACTTATTCTGGGCCCATATAAAAGCCACCGAACCACCGAACCCTATCTCCCTTTACCCATTTCGTTTCTCCGCCTCCCTCTTCTCTCTTCCGTCCCCGTTCTCACGAAACCAAGCCTCAGATCTGAGGTTTCTTCAGCCGAAATTCAAATCAAAGGTTATCTAAACTTATTTAGGTAATTTCTTCTACTCCTCTCCTCTTTTAACATGTAGAAATCTAGGATTTTTTCTTAAAAATAAATTTCTAGGGTTTTCATTCATAAATGAATTTCGTGGGTTTTATCACTGAAATTCGTTTGTATGATGATTGTTATTAATGTAATTAACTTTTAGGGCATAGAATGTTCAATTGTTCAATTTTAGGGTTTAGGATTTACAATTTGGAAATTAGGGTTTTTGGTTGAAATTATATGAGATTATTTGCATATTAATTTAATTTTTTAATATAATTTTCTTTTGAATAGGTTGAGCAATATGATTTTTATTGCTTGTTCTTATGATGGACAAATTAATTATGGGTTGAATAATATGCCAATGTACGTCGGAGGGGTAATGACGCCATTAATGATCTCGGAATCATATAGTTACTACGACTTGGTTATGGAATTACACCGAGTTACGGAAATTGACCCACGAGAATACCGATTGAAAATTATATGCAATTGGCCCATAGCTATTGATAGAACATCCGCAGTGGAGATCTCGAACGATTATCATATGAGTATTATGTTTAAATTGGGCATGTCGCAACAAACGGTAGAATTGTTTATTAAAAAGTTGCAACATAATTCGTGCCAAATATTCAAACCTCCAGGAGAATTCTCACGCATGTTAGATATGGAAGTTCATTCCGATGGGTTTCTTTCTTCTTCTAATGAAATGGAGTGGGTTCAATTCGGTGGAACGTCAAATGTCATGAATAACGAAGTCTCTTATGGAAATATGGGGAGGTTAAGTGGGGCAACAATTGAAGAGGATGAAATAAGCAATGAGGACACACGGGGGCGGGATCAAGCTGTGCGCATGATGAAGCTGGCGGCTCACAGCAGACTCAGGCCGGATGTTCACAGGCGGTTCGAGTCGACGCGGATGTCATGCACTCCCAACTTTACACACAACCGGATGAGGAACTTATCCGAGCTCACGTCGAAGGTGAACGAGGAAGGGGGAGAGGAAGAAGAGGGAGAGGGAGAGGGAGAGGGAGAGGAAGAGGGAGGGGAAAGGGCGTTGTTGATATTTGTTAAATTTCGATGGACTTGATAGGATGTTTGCGTTTGAGTTGCAATTTGGACTTGATATGTTGTTTGTGTTGCGATGGATTTGATATAATGTTAAGTTTGCGAATATGAATTGTACGTATTATATTTGTGTTTGTGATTGCATTGTGGATTGATAACAGGAGTATGATTGCATTTTAGCATGTGTTATTTGTGATTATATTTTGTACTACAGGAAGTATGAGTTTCCAGGTGAATGTGGGCTGGAATGGGTTCTGCAAAATGGTCGGGGTTGGGAACCCCGACCATTTTGTGCACCCACACTGGCCCTGCGTCTGGGCTCTGCTAAATGGTCGGGGTTGGCAACCCCGACCATTTCGTCCCTGGTGCTTGCTGGGCTCTGCTAAATGGTCGGGGTTGCCAACCCCGACCATTTCGTGCCTGGTTGAACCCAGCGTTGTTGGGCTCTGCTAAATGGTCAGGGTTGCCAACCCCGACCATTTAGTTAAGCTATTAGCGGGGGATGGACTAAACAGTCGGGGTTGCCAACCCTGACAGTTTACGAAGACGATTAAAAATTAATCGACCCGCTTTCTTGCCACGGCGCTGACGTGGCGAGCAACCGGGTCGATTTCACTAAATAAAACGGGCTACAATCGATTTCGCTAATAAAAAGTGGAAATGGGGCTATAGTGAAAATTTGTTCTATCATCTAATCATCTGAGAAACCAATTTCTCTAAACTCATTTGTAATCTTTTTTTAGCAAAAATATACAACAATAACAACCAAGTGTTTATCCCAAGTATTTGTGGTCGGCTACACGAATCTTATTTTTTCATTCCATTTTTTGTGGGTCATTTTCTCTGTTACATTAGTCTTAATTATATCATTCTTAATTGCTTTTGACTAAGTCGTTCTAGGTCGAAATCTAGATCTCCTAGTCACATTAACTTTAATATTATCATTTTTTCCTAATCGGTGAACTACGGGTCTCCTTTGTACATAATCAAACCGTTTAAATCTATTCTCTCTTATTTTATTCTCAATAGGCGCAACCACTAATTTACTACGGATGCACTCATTTCTTATCCTATCTTTTAATGCATACTCGCAAGACCATCACAACATTCTCATTTCTGCTAGACTCATTTTTTGAACATGTTACTTTTTTAAATTGCCCAACATTCTGACCCATAAAAGCATAGTTGGTCTTATAACCGTCCTATATAATTTTCTCTTTAGGTTTCATTGGTATTCTACGATCACATAAGACTCCTGAAGCACTCCTCCATTTCAACCATCCCGATTTGATTCGATGCATAATATCATATTCTATCTCACCATCATGCCTAATGATAGATCCTAAATAGAGAAAATGATTAGATTTAGAAATTTCTTGGCCATCAATATGTACCATAGGTTCTCTTTCTTTTCTATTTTTACTAAAAATACATTCCATATATTCTGTTTTGTTCTACTAATTCTAAAATCTTTAGACTCAAGAGCTTGTCTTCATCTTTCTACTTTAGAAATAATATCTTTTCTAGTTTCATCAACTAATAATATATCATCAGCAAATAACATATACAGTGAGATTTTATCCTGAATGTGCTTAGTAAGTTGGTCCATAACTAATACAAAAAGATAAGGACTTAAAGTTGATCATTGGTGTAAATCTATGGTAATAGAAAATGATTTAGTCTCTCATTCATTAGTTCTTAATCTAGTTGTTACTCGACCATACACATCTTTAATCACACCAATATATATTAGATACATGTTTTTTTTCTAACACCCACCACATTACCTCTCTAGATACTCTATCATAAACTTTTTCTAGATCGATAAAAACCATATGTAGATCATTTCTCTTCTCTCTATATCACTCCATCAATCGTCTCAAAATATGTATAGGTTCCATAGTTGACCTCGCAGGTATAAATCTAAATTGATTTTCAGATATACATATCTCTTTTTCTTATGGTGTGTTTGGGAGTTTACTTAGGGAAGGGAAGGAAGGGGAAGGAAGGGTAAAAATTCCCCTTCCTTCCCTTCCCCTCCATTACACCCCAATTTGGGGTGTAAGAATTTGGGCCAAATTTTCCCTCCATTCCCCTCCTTTACCCTCCAAAATAAAACTCCCAAACAAGGTTAAAATAAAATTTCCCTTCCCTTCCCCCTCTCTACCCTCCATCCAAACAGGCCATTAGTCTTTTCTCAATTAATCTCTCCCAATGTTTCATAGTATGACTCATGAGTTTTATACATTGATAATTTAGACAACTATACCCCTTTTATTCTTATATATTGGTATCAAAATACTAATCCTCCACTCATCCAATACTCTTTTCGTCTCGATAATCTTATTAAATAGTTTAATTAACCATCCTAAACCTACATCTCCAAGACATTTCTAAACTTCAATAGGGATATCGTCCAGTCCTACGGTTCTTTTAGTTTTTATTTTCTTTAGAGCATCTTTAACATCGCTAATCCTAATTTTTTGACAATATCTATAGTTCTTATTATTCACTACATGGTCAAAATCTCTATTTTGCCCACTTGTTTGGTTATCATTAAACAAATGATAAAAGTAACCCCTTCATTTATCTTTTATTTCCCCGTCGGTCACTAGAACTCTTTGATCATCACTTTTAATACACCTAATATTACCCAAATCTCTGTTCTTCCTTTCTCTAATCTTAGTAAGCTTATATATATCTTCCTCTCACTCCTTATATTCTAACTTCTTATAAAAAAAAATTTCATAAGCTTTGTATTTATTCTCACTAACTGCTCTTTTTGCTTCCTTTCTTATTAGTTTATATTTTTTTCTAAGTTTTCACTACTCCTATACTTTTTCCACTCTTTATATAAAGTTTTCTTCTCTCTAATAACCTTGTGCACACTCTCATTCCATCACCAACTCTCATTACCATCTAATCTATAACCTTTAGATTCTCCTAGTATATCTTTAGCCACTTTTCTAATACAAAAAGACATGATATTCCACATAATGTTAGTCTCATTATCTATGTTCCATATATCTTCTTTCATTATCTTATCTTTAAAATATATTCAATTCTCTCATTTTAGATTTTACCATTTAGTTCTTAGTCTTTTGTTCACGTTAGTTTTTCTACTCTATTTTTTAATAGACTTAATCTCTCTCCTGATATAATCGAACAATCCTTGCATATTAACCTTGTTGGTCTCTTTGTTTTGATGATGTTTAACAAACAATTTACCACTAATGTTATTTGTTTAGTATTTATGTTTATTTATTTATTGTAGACAAACAACAAGTTGGAGGATGGATGGAATTGCGCATTCACGATCATATCCAATGGAGATTGACGGAATTGTGGAGTGAAGCCTATGGAATTCAAATTGAAGATCCAATTTCTAGCTTCATCTGCAAGTGTACCAAGTTAAGTTACATCGAAGATCAATCAAGCTTGGGTATATTTAGTTTAGGTTTTATATTATGTGTGTTAGTACTTTAAGCTCAATCATATATACACACACATATTTGGTTTTTATATATATAGTTATATATATACACAAGTTTTGGTTTATGAATTTAACAATCATTGTATACATATTTTATTAAGTCTATAAAATCATCTCATAGGGTTTCAAAACATTGTTTATGTCAAAACATCAAATTTCATGTATATCACATTTTCATGTTTTGGACACACTTGCAAAATACATGAGTTTTCACAAATGAGAAATTCAATTTGAGAAATTCTTTTTCTAACATGTTTAATTTCATATTTATAAATGTTTTTCAAAGTTTTATCAATTTTGGAATTAATTTGTTATGATTATTTGAATTTACAAAATCAAGTTTTTAATAAGCTCATGTTCGTGCACATGTTCGTGCATGTTTTTGCAAAACAGATACATTTTCACAATTGGGAAATGCGATTTGAAAATTTTCTTCATTTACATGTTTATCTTCATATATACAAACATTTTTCCAAGTTTTATTAATTTTGGAGTTGTTTTGTTATTTTCAATTGAATTTACAAAACCAAGTTTTCAGCAGTTTTTTTTCAGAAACTGTATATCTATGTTCAAATAGTTATTTCTCTTAAATAGGAGATGATATTTCAGAAATTCTTTCTCTAAAATGTTTATCTACATGTCTAGAACCTTTCCTCAAAAGTTTATGATTTTTGGAGTTGATTTACTATTTTTAATTGATTTTACAAAGTTAGATACGCAAATTTCCAGAATCTGTCAAAATCAGAAACTGTTCGTGAACAGTGCGGTCGACCGTGCTACAGTATGGTCGACCGCCGAACTGTCTTTCAAATTCTAACGGCTAGTTCCAGCTGAGATTTTCTGAGGGCTTTTTGGTCTTTTATTTAGGGTTTTTGCTGATGTTTTGAGAGGGTATAAATACCCCATTACTGTCATCTTTCATGACATTCCAATAAATATTTTAATAAAGTTTTAACAAGGGTTTAAGTGTTGTTTAAGTTTGTTTAAAAAGCTTTTAAGCAATTAAGAGTTTGTTTGTGAAAACAAGTTTACAAGAGCTTGAGGAAATCATCTATTGGTATTTGAGCATCCAACTCTCCTACCTCTACCTCTTGATCTATTGAGAAGTTTTCTAAACTCTATTTCTAACTTTACATTTGCATATTTGTTTGATTATCTTTCTTTAAAGCTAGTTTTTATATTGAGTTTAGATTTGATAAATCTTATTGTTATACACACCCACATTGAGCTTATTGTATTTTCATGTTAGAATTGGGGTGAAGCCCAAACCTGCAGGCGGAGCTCGAGATCCAGGTGAGATCTCGACGAAGAGGTGCAGACGAGATTGATCTCGTGGCGGCTTCAGGTGAAATCGAGGGGATGACGCAAGCGAGCTGAAGGCGAGCTCGAGATCCAGAGTTGTAGGCGATCTCGTGAGCGGGCGAGGTCATTGCGGGCGAGGTCATTGCAGGCGAGCTCGAGTTGGCGATCTCCAGGCGGACTCGTGCAGGCGAGTTTGGGCGTTTTGGCTGGCTAACTCGAGCAGGCGAGTTCGAGCTGGCGGGGTCGTGGCTCACCCGCAGGCGAGGTTGGGCACCGCTTGGCTGTCACCAGCCTATCATTGGGTTCCCCTATAAAAGGGAACTGAAACCCTAGCCCCCTCTTTAACAGAAGCGCTTTTCTCTCTCTCTCTCTCTTCGATTCTAGGCGGCGACTCTCTCTCCCTCTCCTCTTCAGCGATCTCTCTCTTTCTCTCTGTTCTCCTGTTCTCACGTGATTGAGAAAGGAATTGAAAGGAGGAATTTATTGTAGAGGGGTATTAAAGAAGAGGGGAATTTTCACTGTAGCTACAGTGAAAGATTGTATTTTGAGGTATCTCAAGTTTGAGATTCGCTCTTGAATTGTAATTTCTTGTTTGATTAATAAGAAATTTACTGTGTGGCTCCCGAGGTCGTAGGCAGTTGCCGAACCTCGTTAAACTTGGTGTACTTTTTTTATTCTGCGTTTCTGCTGCCTTAGGGATTTCGGCGGTAAATTCCTAATATTTCATACATAGTATAATTGGGTTGGTGAGTGTTGTAACAATTGAGTGTGAGCCTACATTGAGTTCTTATCTATTGTAGAGAACAAATCATTTGTTATATTGTGAGATTGTAAAGTTTTTGGTTAGCTAGAAAACCGAGTGTGAAGTGAAGATCTCCTCGAGGTGAGGTGCAGAGACGTAGGTCGTGGGGACCGAACTCCGTGAATGAAATTGTGAGGTGTAAACGTTATTCGGGTGAGCGTAGAAAACCCGGTTGTGATAGTGGATTTCTCTCTGGGAATGGGGAGCGGAGACGTAGGACGGAAGGTCCGAACTCCGTGATCATTTCGTGTGTTTGAGTTTGCTTTGGCGCACTTACTCTTATGTTTATATTTCTTGTCGTCATTATCCATTGCTCATTATTTATATCATCCACTATCTTGTTTATTTTGTTTACCCTTGTGTATATCCCTTATCCTAGCTCACATATCTTGTTATATTTTATACTTGCTAGGATAACTTGTTAATTAGTTTTAATTGGCATAAAATCGGATTAGATTAGCATAAGACCATAATCACCCCCCTCTAGGGTCTAACAAACCTATCTGTCATTCTAGTAAGAAAAGAGTTTATTTGACAATTATTAAAACCACTTTTAAAAGTTATTAAATGTTTATCACTTTTTTAAAAAGTGTATTTGCTATTATCAAAATCATACGATATTACAAACTCTAGAATTGATCTACCCATATTGTTCTTATTTTCATACCTGAAATCTCCATGTATCCTCTCATATCCATTATTATCATTACCAACATGCCCGTTAAGACCCCCTCCTATAATTAATCCTCTCCAAATGAGATTTCTTGTACTAATTCATCTAATCTAGCACAAAATTCCCTTTTAGTACTCACAGGCAAGCCTATTTGTGGTACGTAAGTACTAATAATATTAATAACCTCTGCACTAAGACAACTTTTATTAGTATTATTCTATTTTCAACTCTTCTTACATCCACAACACGTTCTTTTATTATATTATCTACAAGAACTCCCACTCCATTCATATTCTTCTCTTTTCCTGTATACCAAAATTTATATCTAGTCTTTTCAATTTCTCTAGATTTTTTACCTATCTATTTAGTTTATTGTAAACCAATTATGTTAATCTTTCTTCTAATCACGACATCCACTAATTCCATTGTCTTTCCGGTAAGTGTACGTATATTCTAAGTAGCTAATCAAATTCTATTTTCTTGTAAAAGTCTCCTACAATTTTTCCTCTTAGATTGTTCTAGTCTATGCCTAATACTATTAGGTACAATATTAGAGGATTGTAGGTTCTTAGAACATCCTTGCTTACTTGTCATTACACCGAGATGACATTGATGTAATGCGTCGCTTCCGGAGGACGCCCTAGCAAACCACCATTGCTTACTTATCATTTGCATCGGGGTGAGATCGATGCAACGCATTGCGGAGGGGGCGCCTCAACGAGTATATAATAGAATTTATTTTACATATGGATCCGACTATTTTTACACTGGCTGTCGGCCACCTAACATGACCCTCCTATTTTCTTCTGGATTGGGACAGGCAAATGTCAAACAAAAAGGTCAGCAAAGAAAAAACTTATTTCTTTGTTTTAAAAAAAAGGAGGTGTGGTTAACCATTTTGCTTGATCGATGTCTTCCTCTCTCCTAAAAAGCTACAACTATGAATTACTATTTTTAAGCGTTGGCCTCAGGGGAGGATCTATATACAGTCTAGGGGGGGCCACGGCCCCCCAAAATTTTGAGATCCGCCCTTGTAGTTATCTTCATCCGCCCTTGTGACCCCTGGTAGTCAAGATGAATTAGAGTTAGAACTAACATAAGGCGGGCTAGAACTAACATGTGGCAAGTTAGAATTAATATGAGATCCCAAGAGCCTAGAACTAAGATAAATTAGAGTTAGAACTAATATGGGGCGGGCTAAAACTAATATGGGACGGGTTAGAACTAACATGTGATCCCAAGAGCCTAGAACTAAGATGAATTAGAGCTAGAACTAAAGGTAGAACTAACATGGGACATGTTAGAACTAACATAAGACGGGTTAGAACTAACATGAGAGCCTAAGAGCTTAGAACTAAGATGAATTAGAGGTAGAACTAACATGGGGCGTGCTAGAACTAACATAGGGCGTGGTAGGACTAACATGAAAGCTTAAGAGCTTAGAACTAAGATGAATTAGAGGTAGAACTAATATGGGGCGGGCTAGAACTAACACCGGGCATGTTAGAACTAATATGAGAGCCCAAATGCCTAGAACTAAGATGAATTTAAAGGGTCGGTTTTGCTCATTTTTTTTCTAAAGGGTCGGTTTTGTTTAATAATTTTTTTTAAAAAAGGGCTTTTTTTAAAATTTGTCCAAAATATAATAATGGTAGCTCCTAAGATCCCGTCGCCTGAATTCACTTCCACAATCAAAGATCTCACCGGTATCTATTCTTTTATTTGTTGACTAAAGAGGTCCATCTCATGTTTTAATATAATATCATCAAATTTTGCATTAAGAAAATTTTTCGTTTATATTTGGGTACGCGGCCCCCCCAGAACTAAAATCCTGGATCCGCCCCTGGTTGGCCTGACCATGAGCTCTCATGGAAACCAAATTCCGCCGGTCTTTTGAGGGTGAAGTTAAAATAAAAAAAGTGTTTTCTGAGAAATCTTCGGACTACATTAGAAATGGCTTTTCGGATAGGAAATTGATACCCTTTATTTGTTGATAGAAATTTTTATTGAACATTTTATTATTAGTTCAATAGTATTTTCATACAATTGTAAGATATTAAAGCAGATTCAGATGTCAAATAGTACGGAACTCATATGTAGGCCATGTTACATGTTCTACTCACGGCATCAATTTTAAAGCTAGTGACTATGAGCATGTTTTTCAACTTACTTACAAGTAACTTATTTTACGTATAAGTATATTTTTTTACGTATAAGATACTAATCCTCTGTTTGTTGAGGCTTAATATTTTTACTTGTTTCTTATTTATAAGTAGGGAAAATAGATTGAGATTCCCCAACTTATTTTTTGCTTACTTATAAAGAATTTTCCTTACTTAGACCAAAAGACCAAAATACCGTCAAACCCCCTTTATCAATCTACGGTAGATCTAAAAGTAAGATATTAATTAAATAATATCACCTTAAATAAATAAATTAATATTATTAAATAATAAAATTAATTAATCTTAGTAATTTTATCAAGTAATACTTAATTAGTAAGAAAATAATTAATTAATTAGTGTCATGATTAATTAATTACTTAATTAATTAATTATTTAATTAATTTATGAAATAATAATTTATTTGATTAAATAATAATAATTAATAAAAAAAATTAATTAATTATGTCAATATTAGTAATTAATAACATGACAAGATTTTGAAAACAACACTATTTCATAATTAATGAGCAAAATCGACATTTTTTCACAAAAAAAACAACAAAATCGACCGTTTTCATCTTAGTGAGATGAAAATGGTCAATTTTACTGCGGGTAAGTTTTCAAACTACATGTCACTACTAGTCTCGTGTAGTTAAGTCATGCTAATCTAAGATTAGCATGCCAAACCAAATGGACGAAACTACTAGTCTAGTCCATTTAGTAATCACACCAACTATCCTTAAACAGATCGTGTTGCCCCCTCCCCTTAATTCTCGCAACCAAAAACCCTTCTCCAATGGCCGCCATCGCTGCCGCTCTCTACCGAAGCCCCCGCCGCCTCCTCTTCCTCCTCCCCCCGCCCCCGACCCCTCTCCACCTCACCCAACCCAAACCCAACCCCAAACCCTAGCCCTAATCCTAAACCCCTCTCCGCCCTGCACTCCGCCATCAAGTCTGAGCCCAACCCCGACCGCATCGCCGACCTCCTTGAGTCCTCCTCCCACCTCCCCCGCTTCTACTCTGACCGCCCCCTCCACACCCTCGCCCTTCGCGGCCTCTCCCACCTCCGCCTCCCCGACCTCATCTGGTGCGTCCTTCGGTCCCAGATCTTTGACCCCAAGTCCCCAAAATACGAGGGCTTCTTCACCCGGATCCTCTTCCACTACGCCTCCTCGACGATGCTGTCCGCCTTTTCCACTAGTTCCCCAACCCCACCCAGCTCTCCTTCTGTGCCCTCCTCACCGCCCTCCTCAACGACAGGAAATACGACCTCGCCATCGAGAAGTTCGAAACCCTGCCCAAGTCCACTGGAATTGAGCCTGGCATCGTCGCTTACATCCTTTATCTTAAGGCCTTGTGCTTTAAAGGGGACATGAAAACTGCCCTGCTCAATGAAATGGTTGAATCAAAAGGGTTGACTCCTGACATCATTTTGCTACAATGCGGGCTTGTATGGGTACATGAATAGTGGAGATGGTGATGGGTTCGCTGGTGAGGGGAGGGGACAACACGATCTGTTTAAGGGGAGTGGGTCACAGGTGATTACCAAATGGATGAGACTAGTAGTCCAGTTCATTTGGTTTGGCATGCTAATCATGCCTTAACTACACTACACGAGACTAGGAGTCCTGTGTAGTTCGAAAACTTATCCGTAGCAAAATCGACCATTTTCATCTCAACTGAGATGAAAAGAGTCGATTTTGCTCATTAATTATGAAATAAGGTTGTTTTCAAAAACTTTTCCTAATAACAATAAACAATCTGATATATAAAATATATTATAATTAAATATTTTATTATTATATCTAAATTTTGTTATTAAAATTTGTTAGCTAATAAATTAATTTACCCCTTAGCACTATTATATTAATTGCTTATATTTTTATTAAAAAGAAATAATTTTATTATGAATTTATTAGTTAATTATTAATTAAATTTATTAATAACCACTATTCAATTAATTATTTATAATTTTATTTTCTAATAATAAATAATTATAATTATTATTGTTAATTACTTTACTTATTTTAGAAATAAATTTATTTATAATTTTTATTTAATTAAAATTCCATTAAGTAATTAATATAAATATTGGTAATTAATAACCGAAATTAATGTACCATATAAAATATTTTAATAGTATATATTTCTTATTATGAATAATTAATTTTTAATTAACTAACTAATAATTTTACTAATAATTTCAAATATTAATAATTAATAAATAACCATAATTAGTGTGAAATAGTTTATTTTTGTTATTTACTTAGTTAATTAATAATATACTAATAGCAGTTATCAACCAAATGTATAATTAATTAGTTAGCTATAATATGAGATTCAACAAGATGCCCTTGCTGGTTATTTGATAATTGTCATAACCTTATAAGTTATTAATTTACCAACAACATAAATACTTATATCCTTATAAGTTAAGGTTTTTACCGCACACATTTTTTTTAAACCTTTTCATAGTAAGTTTTGAAAATAAGAAGTAGCTTACAAGGTTTCAAAAAACAAGTAGTAGCCATTTTTGCTGTTTGTCCTAATTTTTAGTGTTTACACTGATTTTATATACTTTTTGTACTAACTAAAATTAGTAGGGAAAAAGGTGTCACCTGCTTTTTTCCTGTATGATTTTCCATTGCAATGTCTTATATAGGCTAAATACTCATATTGGTATTTTAATTTCATCCTATTTATCAAGAATGTATTTTAATTAGGCAAACCCACTTTAAGATATTTTAATTGATTCAACTTACCAACAATGCCATTTTTCTCGTCGGCGACCAGTTTTCCTGCAAAAGCTCGTCACGTGCGTGACACGTGATGACTTAAACTAATTTTTAGCTGCTGATGTGGCACGGATCTGTCCTATTTTGGGTGAGTTGAGATTGTTAGAGGGTTAATTTCCGCCTTTAAAACACCGCCACGTCAGAAAATTTGTGCCACATCAGCAACTAAAAAATAGTTTAAGTCATCACGTGTCACGCACGTGACGAGCTCTCGCCGGAAAACTGGTCGCCGACGAGAAAAAGAGCCTTATTGGTAAGTTGAATCAATTAAAATACCTTAAAGCATGTTTACCTAATTAAAATACCTTCTTGATAAATAGAGTGAAATTAAAATATCACTATGGGTATTTAGCAGTCTTATATATGATCTCTTTTTCTTTCCTCTCAAAAAATAGATAGCTAGCCACAACAATGTGCTGGCCCATCCGTCTACTGGGCTTTAGCCCCATCCCAGTCCAGTTTCCGAAAAGCCGCAAACAAACTATCAACCTGTCCTTTTCTGCAAATTTGCCCTCATCGGAGAGGCGGTAAAAGGCCCTGGCGCCTTTTTCTTTCCCTATTTCCCGGCAAAAAAAATTTCGACGCGGCTCTTCCTCGGTCGTCGTCGGCCATGGCGAGCTGCAGCTATCACTCTCCTCAGTTCTCAGAGGTCAGTTTTCTTCATTACTCCAAATTACCAAACTGCCATCGGCCGGATACTTCCATTTTTCATTGTTTTTGATCCTATATCCAAATGGGTATTCTGTTTTCTGTAAACTTTCGCGTTAATATGTACAGTTAGATGATAAAGTTGGAGTCTTTGATGGTAAATTTGATGAGTTTGTGTTCTTTGTGCGAAATTTGTGCGAAACCCCATTTTTAGGAGTTTACATTTTGATGGATTACTAAATGCATTGTTCTACTTTTTTTTATCATCAATTGGTGTTTTTATATATTTGCATTCATAGAGCCTACTGGTTGAGGCTTTCAGTGAATTAATTCATGTAGATTGAAGGGTAAAATTGCTTATCGCAATTGGATGTTTTGTTTTCTGTTTATTGTATTCTAGTACTCTGATCGATCATCAGTAAAGTGTAATGTTTATTGATCACAAAGAAAGTTTTTTTTCCTGTTATTGTTCACATATAATCGGATTTTAAATATTGTCATGAACCACTATTGTTAGTTCCGTAGGCTTGAAGTTAATTGTTATTTTTGTTGATGTATCTTAAATGAAATGGGAGTATTTTATCGGTACTGGTTAATGAGATTCTTTGCATACTTTTTATAAATTTTTTGGATGAAAATGTGGTTTTATCCAAAATCCCAAATAGCTATGTTGAAGTTCCCTTTGTTTAGATAATAGGTGAGCATAGTTTTGTTCCCTTGTTCTATCAATTCTAGTGACAAGTTTATAATTTGTTATTTGAAACTTTGGTGCCAGGACGTAGCTTGGCTTCCAGCATGGCTTCAGCCATATCAATTACCGGCTTTGGGAGATGGTGCTAAAGATGAGCATACCATTTCTCAGATCTCTAGCAAGGTATGCATTACCCCACTATTGTTTCTGTTGCCTTTCAGAGTCTAGCATGTTCGTCGTCCTCCATTTGTACTTCATTGACACTTTTCGTTTTGCTACCGTCAGAAATTGGTATCATTACCAAAACATACAACAGATGGACAAGCAAAGCACTTTTTTACAAGTGATGATGGTAAATATAGTGGTTTCCATCTGTATTTGTCCGGAGACGGGAATTCCTCAGCTGGAACTATTCTGTCTTCTTCAGAAGTATGTTTCTATTACTTTTTAACTGGAATTACTCTGAATATGTTATTGCTTCATGCATACAATTGGTCAAAATTCTAGATTTATTTATTACTTGAGGTCATTGTAACACATGTATGTTTTAGCAGCAGATCTTACTGATTTTCAATTATTATAGACAGAAATTTTGGAATGTATGTCTTTTTTAATGGGGATTATATGCATAACCTCTCTTTCATACACACTTCTAGCATGCTCATAATCTTTGCTTTTGGACCATGTACTTTGCCATGCTAAGCGACATGTTGAAATTTCATGTTATTGTTGTTTCCATCTGTCACCTCAAGGAACTACACCAATAGATTGAATCCATGTAGGACCATATACTTTGCCATACTAAGGACATGTTGAGTCAATGTTGGATGATAGATGTTCTCAGAATCTCTTATATCTCCAACTTGTCTATTACTAAATTTAACATGTATATCTGAACGAAAATGAGATATTTGAAGGTGAGTAAGTGACATGGTCACATGCTTAGAATAATTAACTTGGTAAGCTTTATTGAGAATAGTAGCAATACTATAAGAATTGCTTAATTTCTGTAGGATGAACTATTTGTTGCTACCTTGTACTTAATATAACTATCATGCAACTCTAGGCAATCTTAATATATTTCTGTGTATTTGATAGTATCATTATATTAAGCTGCTCTCTCTTGGCTCATTATGATAACTTCTTTTCGAGTTTGAACACCTATGCAGTTGTTTCCTAAGGTTCCTCTTGCACTGTTTGCAAATGCAGCAACATTGATAAATGTCCTTGCTCTTAAGTTTCTTTGTATTTTGGGATCATACTAATGACATCTATTTGATTTTTGGAATGTAATTATAGTTAAATCCATGACTTTTAACACACTGAACTAGAAAAATTGGAAGCTCCAACCATTGGACAAGATCAATTTGTCTTTTCCCTTTGATTCCTTTTACTAGAAGCATCTAAAATTTTTAGGTAAAGAGCTCTTTAATTTTTTTTATTTTCAGTTTATTTTCCAATGTCACTGGTTTATGTTTAATGCGTATGCATACTCTGTTCTCAATCCATTACACTGCATTTACACTGTCTTTTGTGACTGTGCTTTTTATGCATTTTATTCTTCTTTTAACAGGAACCACAGTTTCATCTCCAACTATCCTCCCTTGGCGATTCTCAGCTTTCCGCAAGTCAGCTTAATGGAACATCTCACACAGGAAGTCATAAAACAAATCAAGATTTGCAGGTGAAAAATATCCACAAAATCCCAGATATTAAGGATGACTCAATCTGCCAGCATAAAGTGGAAGCTGAAGCCTCTCCATCGGATTCATCCATGAGAAACAAATCAACTATTCCCCCAAAACAAATATCACGCCAGCTAATCAAAGCTGACCAACAAAATCAGACAAGACTTCATGAAAAGCCTGATGCTGGGAACATCTGCGATGCAGACATAAATGATGCAGTTGAACTTTCTATTGCTGCTTCTGAAGCAGTGGTCATTTCTGATATGGTTGCAAGTAGCTTTAAGTCTGAAAATTTTCCAGCTGCGGCAATATTGGAAATCTCCCTTCGCTTAAAGCAAGCGCGGGAGAAATTCTGCTTGGACACCTTGGAGGGTGTTTCTTCCTTTTCGGGCAACAAGCATATCGATGATGATCTGCTTTCTGATTTGAATGACAACATTATGGCAGAAGCATTTGATGAAGTTGGTATATCACTTACTCAAATTGTGGAAACTCCTGATGATTCACATTACAGTGAAAAGCCTCTCCAACCCAATTCATCTCATGACATGGAGGAACAGATTTCAGAAAGTAATTTTGGATGCGAGGAAGAAACACAAGGTAACAAGATGAAGGACGATGGAGTTTCCATGGGTTCAAAATCCAAGTACTTGGCATTATATCCTCTTCCTCTACAACAGATCAAGAGGGCTGCATTTATACCTCTTGATTGCATAAAGTCTTGTTTAAAGAGCCAGCCAATAGTTGATGCGTGGAATTTGCAACAAAAAACGGATGCCCGAAAGCAAACAGGCCCCTTAGAAGACCGAGAAAATCATAAGGTGAGAAATAGGCTATGCAAAATGTGTATCAAGTGCATTTCTTTAATCATGTACATTTATTTAATCCATTTTTCTTTTTCTTGAAGGATGGGAAAGCCTCTCAACTGGGGAATGCAACTATGAGGAAAAGCATGGGAGTATTTAACAAGGAGACTAGCTTTATTTCAGAATCAATGGACGAGATGAATGAAAGACCCAGCAAGCAAATAGCAGAAGCAGAACCTGAGTTGGTTGCTTCTTCAAGCATACCATCTCAACATTCATATAGATGTCTTCACAGGGAGAGTGAGAGAAGCATTCCTGAAGGACATGTTCTCTCACAAGATCTTGTTAGATCTTCTAGTTTTGATCCTTTTTGTTCTCTAGTACCGTGTAGTATTCCTTCAGAAAATGTGCCTATTTCTGGTGATGCTGAACCTAAAGGAGTTGTTAGTACACAAGAGCTGAATGAAAAAATTACATTATCAGATGTGCATCCTTTGAAGGCATTGACTGAAAGACCACTGATTCTTTCTAAAAATAGTGTTGACGTTCCTGTTGCACCCAGCCGGAAGCAGTTGAATTCACTCAGAAAGTACAGCACAGTAATGCCTGATGGAAACAACTATAAATCACCGTCACAGAGCAAAGTCAAACAATTTCTGCAGTTTTCTTCTGACGAAAGAAACAATACTTGCTTCACATCTAATGAACCAGATGCTGAAATTTCTTTGAACCGCATGGAATGTATGGATGTGAATGGATCAAAAGATAACCCGGTTAATAGAAGGAAGGATCAATATGAAGCTAGTGGATCTCCTGATGTTGGTGAGGTTAATGATAATGATTTCATTCACGACCATGAAGATATAGGGGCACCTATTATACTGAATAATAAGAAGCGTCGCCTTAGGGCGTGTAAAGAAATCTTAAATTGTGATGTTGAAGAAGAGATTTCAGAGAAATCATCTTTAAAGATTAGGAAATGCAAAGAACAAAATTCTAGAAAGTCAAGTTTACGCAACCACTCTCCTAATAAACAAAGCCTAAAAAGCAAGAAAGTTAAGTTTTCAGAAGTCAGAACTAGTATTGATAGAGTTAAGAGCAGTAACAGGCTGCAACCTGAACACCAAACTCATGGTAATTGTTTTTAATTCATAATTTCATATGACATCATTTTTCCCCTTGTTTTTAAGGATTCTTTGTTTTGTGTGATATCTGAGTTGTTTGTCTCAATCCTTGTTATCTAAAATTCTGCAGGCGCACATCACAGATCCAGTAAAAGGGTGAAAGAATCCATCCTGTCAAACAAGTGTATATCCAGAAAAGAAAATTATAACCATTTGACATTTCAGCATATTGTGGGTGAGAAAGGAATGGTCTTTCAAGGTTTAGAATTTTTATTGACTGGGTTTTCACGTCAGAAGGAAAAGGAACTTGAAGCATTAATCAAACAATATGGAGGGTACATTCTTATGAATATACCACCCGAAACTTCAGATGTAAGGAATAAGCGGCGAGCAGAGTTAGCACAGTTCAAGTTGCCCATTGTTCTGTCACCAAAGAAGGTTTGTTTTAATCATTCTAAAATGACATATATCAAGGGGTTTATAGATAGTAGTTTTAGCATTTTAACACTCAAGTTCATTACTGAAGCCATTAAAATAGCTTTTCTGGATTTTATGTTACGAACGCTTCAAGGAAAAATAGATGAATGACTTAGAATTTGAGAGCAAGTGTGGTACTGCTTAATGAATATAATGGTTATCAGACATTGACATTGACTGACTTGTTAGTCTACTTTCCTCCAAAAGCTGAGGCAACGTGATTTTGTAAAAGTATATTCCGGGCTTTTGTTTGTTCAACATATGCTTTTTTGTGCCAGTGTAACTTAATAAATATTGATGGATTATGTAAACTGGTTCACAATCTGGAGCCTGCAGAGAATTGATGGGATGAAATCTGAAGGTTAACATTCGTTATCCCTACAAGTCTATAACTGTTTCGAAGGTTAACTTTCTGTTATCCCTACAAGTTTATAACTGTTTCCTGAAGCAAATAGGAATTGCATGTTGTCTGAGGGACATTAGTTTGTGTACGCATCACATTGATAAATTAGTAAATACACACCTTCTGTTAACATTTTGTCATTTTCGTTTAATTTTGAGGGTAGTATTACTGTATTAGTTGTCTAAAAAGGTGGTTTCTGCATTTGGATCGACATTGTTCAAGAGCATGGGACAGACATTGTTCAAGAGCATGGGACAGACAGTTAACTTGTTTATGCAAAGAAAGATTGTTGCATCTCACATGGTTAGCAATATTATTGTTATGTTCCTGTGTGATCTCAATTCCGTGTTGGGATCATATGGGTTTATAAAATTGGCTAGGCCCAGGACCTAAGAGACTGACTTTTATTTTTGAGTTGGAATTATTACAAACCATTGGACAGCTCCTCAAGTCACTCTATCACCTAGCATTTTTTTTTGCATCCATTCTACACACTATTTTAAATCTAAACCTACACAGATAAACTTTAATCTGTGCTGGATACAAAATAGTCTAGTGTTTCCATCGAATTGGTCTCTATGCTATGATCAATCTTCAGTAGAGATTAAGCTTAAAGATGGTTTTGATCTTTCATATGACATTTTGTTCTTTAATCTGATTTGACAGCAATTGCTAGATGTGCAAGATTAAAGTTGCATGTAGATTCTATGCTAGTTGCCACAAACTGATTTCTTTTCCTTACATCCACAAACTTAATTCTTCTTCTTTTGTTCACGTAGGTGCAAACAAGCAAGTTCCTATATGGTTGTGCAACTAACACTTGGATGCTAAATGCTCACTGGCTTGTGGACTCAATTCATGCTGGTTCTTTATTGCCACCTGGAAAGTAAGTTGTGCAACCTTCAGCCACTTATTTCACTGAACTGAACAATGCACATCATGGCCACATAACAGACTTACGTATTCATCAGGTCTATAACATATCATGTCTATGAAACACAGTTGCTTATAGGTGTTTTCTTATTCTAACTGCTTATACAATATACATATCCATAATAAATTGGTATCATCTGAGAGGTTCAATCATTCTGGTTTTACATCATAAATATTTTAGTTTTTTATGCATATTTGTCCATGTGATTAATTTAAGTAGTGCTTGATTGTCTCATGCTTTTAATCTTTAGGTGATAAGGAAGGTTAACTGTTTTGGTCTGCTTTTGCCAGGTTTATGACTCGATCGTTCAAGGGATGTGAATCTCACCAATTGAGGATTGGAGAGCCGTTTTGTTTAAATAACCATGTATTCATCTTTGAAAGAGTGGGATTCATGCTTAATGGCAAAGTTAGCTTTTGTACCAAGTTTTCCAAAATTATAAAGGTAATTCCTATTCCTACTGTATTATCCTTTTTGGCTTTCATTTGTCCTTTCTTTACTCTTTGCAATGCACATAAAGTGTGAACTTTCATCTTATACCTTTGGGGACACTTTCCTTATATGGACGTCTCTATTCCGTGTAGCTCTTTCTCGTTCTTTAAGTTTGACCAGAATTAGTGTCATAGGGAGGGGGGAAAGGTATTCTGTATTCATTATCAAATAAACAAACCATGAAATTAATTTGGTGTTAAGATTTTCTGAAAAATGCTTACAATTAGTACTTCATGAGTTCACCACAAAAAGGTATGAGAAATTGCAAAAGTGTGATCGATGTCCTTAATAAGCACAACCGTTAACTGCTTTCTTTTAGCAGTTTGGGTTCGTCAATGAAGCCTCTGCCAATAAGGTCTCTTTCGACTCTTCAATTTTTTACTTAGGGTTGCCATCATCTTAGGTTAAGTTTCCTTCTGTTTCTGACTTCTCCATATATGTTCTATCTCCTTTACCAGGGCTTCTCTAATTTTTTTCATTGCATTTAAGGCCATCTTACTTGGATTCTCCATTACTTTGTCGTCAAATGGTGTGACTTGGTGTATTCATTTGTTAGTTAACCTGCATTACTTTACCATATCCACTTATAATTTTAAACATTGCAGAGCTCGTCTGCTCAGATCCTCTTTTCTACATGATACATGTTTCCAGATGATATATCAATTATCAAATCCAATCCTCTTGTAGTTCAAACTCTTTTAGTGGTTCTTAGTTTTAGTTTCCAGTAAATGGTTATCTTCTTCTTATGTACAAGTTTTCATGCCCTCGTCCTTTAGTGTTTTCTCAGTAGTAATTGGCAACTTAAAACTCCTTTCATCATATAACACCATATATTATCTTTCTTATCGCATCAATTACGTCTATATTGTCAGTAGTTCCATACGTTAGGGAACCTTTTCTTCCGTAGGTTGTGTTTTTGTAATGTTTGACACTGGTAAAAGATGAGGCCTGAAACTTACCCTTGGCCTAATCTCAAATTGCTTTAAGTGTCCTTTTGACACTCACTATTTCACTGCCATCCATATCGTGACTTATTCACTTCCTATTCTTTATAAACAGGCATGCAGCCTGTTTCCATTCCTCGAAGCTATTCTGCTTCATACATTTTCTCCCGAAATTTCTCCTTTTTTGGTATTTCTTTTTGTTTTAAGAGAGTACTTCTCAAAATGCAGCATGGAGGTGGGAAGGTATTCAAATCTTTGCAGCGGCTGGTCCAGAGCTTGAAGAATGGAACAAATACAGTTGGGTTTGTTCTTGTTGAGAATGAAGACAATGTCTCACGTCACCTGAAGCACTGTGCATTAGAAAACAGTCTACAAACTGTGGTCAGTATTTATACTCACCGTAATCTTTTTGGAACATGTGAAACTATCAGTTTATATCTTGAAAATTCATTGATCTGTTGACCATTATCAGTAGTGTTCTTGCACTGTCAGCTAAAGTGGCCTCATTTTTGACCAGAGTGCATACTGCATATTATGATAAACTGATAATTTGCGCTTGCAATCCACATAAGCTGTCCGCTATTGGTCTCACTTTTTGTTCATAGTGCACATTTTGCTACATAGAATTCAGGAGCTTTTGAAATATTGTAATCATGAGATATATCATATGATTTCAAAGCTATGCATTTTTTTTTTGCTAAAACCTATTATGAATATATATGATTGTAAATTGGCCTTTCCTATTTAAATCAAAACACTCTGTTGTCTTGTATACAGCCAGCCAGTTGGATTGTAAACAGTTTGTTTTCTGGCAAGCTACTACCATTAAAGAAGGAACGGTATGCTCCCTTGCATAGAATTAAGATGCCGACGTTCTCTCTTTGCCAAGAATACGACATGAGCCAAGAAATATGACTTTGTTGGCGAACATGATACATTGATGTATATATTGACTCCTTCGAGGTGAGTTCTTCGCATGTCATTAAGCAAACGAAGTACTCATAATTCATTGGCTTAATGGTTTTGGTCAACACTTTTTTTAAGTTAATGCACGCTTCTGATATTATGAATGTTACCATATATGCAGATCAATTAAAGAAGGAACCCGCACAAACAAGTGTTCTCACATACAATGCAATAGCAACACAGTAGAGCTTGAAGCATATATTGGGTCCCTTAATTTTCGCATGTTGGGGTTTAGATTGATGTGAAGTTATTAAGTTAATGGTAAAATCGACAAAAAAGCCCTTTACTTTGAACTTCTCTTCCACCAAACCACGCTGAACTTTGGGGTGTCGTACAAAATCTGCCTTTAACTTTCAAAAGTTCCTAACGGAACCTCTTAACGGTGTTAATGACATCGCCATCAGTAGTCATTATTTTGATTGTGCAAGGGTGGCAAAATTTGAAAGTTTGAGGTTGCGAAATTTAGCTTTAATTTGTGAAAAGTGGAAGATGGAGGCTTTGAGCTACCAATTTATCTGATAGAACCAGAATTACGTTTGTGCAAGCAACAGGAACACCTTGAAAGAGGAGAATACTATAAAGAGTAGTAGTTTCTGAGTATACTTTTGTGCATGTTCACTGCAAGCTAGCAGTTTGTGTATGTTGTCTGTAAAATTGTTAGCTGTAATCATACTACAGTGTAGTTATACTTGCACATTTGCTTGTACCGTCCAGATGACATATATTTTGCAATAACAATTTTGAGTTCTTCAACAGCCAACTCGTTCGTCTTCTTTTTTGTAGTGACAGGAAGAGCTGAAATCAAATAAACAAAAGGCGTTATTTACTAAAGTACCCCAAAGTTTACCCATTTTCAACTTCGGCATCCTACTAAGGGTGCGCAGTAGTTTTTTCTTAACTAGGTTGAATTTGATTCATGTAAGTGTTGGTTCGCAAAAGTTTTAGTTTAAAGTTTAAAATTTAAACTATAAAAAAATTATTTCAACTTGGACCCAACTTTTCGCAAACTAAAAATAAGATTTTCAACCAAGATCGTACCAACTAACACAAATTCCATGGAGTTGTCAAACACACACTAAGACTAAGACTTGGTTTGGCAAACCGTACAAAACTAGACCAGCTCTAGTCTTGGCCTAGTTCTAAGCTGAACTGGTAATATTTTAGACCAGAGGGGAGATGGTTCAAAATAGAACCTAATGCCCCCTTTGCGGCCTAAGAAAGACTAGGCCAGATTTCGCCAACTTTTCCCAATCAAAATGTTCTTAAAATTGGACTCGTTTGAGCCCGATCCAATTCTGAGTGATTGCCAAACATGCCTCAAAGTTATCCCTCAAAATATATTACATCAAAGTTCGACAAAGTTTAAATTTTACCCTGTTAATTGATATAATCAAATGAGACTATAAAGAGACTGCAATTTTAGCAAGCAATAGTTGGAAGGAGACTACAAAGCAAGGGTGAAATCTATCACCACAACGGTCGAGGCAACAACGGACGCTTATTATGAAATCTCCAAGTAAAGGCAAAGTTTGCAAGTGGAATGGGTGTTTATTTCCTAAGAAAAGCTTAAGGTACGAGAGCTGAAATCAAAACAGCTCTTTGTAATCTCCTACCGACTGTATCTAGTTTTAGATTTTGTTAAACTCTGAGGGAACTTTTGGGTAAATGGGGTATCAAAACTAAAATGGGGGTTAAACATTGTGGGTATTCAAGTGTAAATAACCCAAGCAAAATAAACATTTGTCATAAAGAAAAGATATCGCTATAAGCCTATAACGAGACCCACACAGACACAGCCATGTATGCTCAGAGGGAAGAGCAGCACCCAAGTTTGGAGCACATCGAAGAAGAATTTATACCTGTACGATACCCATAGAAAACATGAACTATAAACCAAATCATCTTTCTAATATAAGGCCTACAGAGCTAAATCCTGCACATTCAAAAGAAGCAAGATGTCTTTCTAATATGTAAGGCCTTCAGAGCTAAATCCTGCAGACTCGAAAGAAGCAAAATCAGCTGAAAACCATCTTCCAAAATCTAATGCAAACCAAATTAACCACACCAAACACGCTTACATTAGAACCACAGTCTCATAACACCCTGCTTTATTACACACTGCCCCATTGTTTTTAACCTATAGCACTGCAATGTTTTGGTAACAGCACTTTATGTTAATATGAGCAGACAGCAAACAAGGGTGAAGGCTACTGCTCGGATTCTCTGACTAGAGAAGCTATTGAACAGATAACATAATCAGAAAATCTCTGAGCAGCAGCATTTTTGTTGCGAACTTAAACGACATAGCGATAGGTAACATATCTTCCAGCAGTCTCACTGGGCCTGATGATCTTCACCACCTGTCCACGCTTGAGCCCATAGTACCTTGCAACTGGATCTGTGATTTGAATTCGCGGGAGCTGAGAAAACCACAAAAACAGAAAATAAATTGTCTTAGCATACTGATAAGTCACAGATCTTTTATAGAAAAAGGCTTTAATTACACATAGAACCCCCCTGTTGTATCTCTGTTTTGAACAAATACCTCTGAAGTTTCATTGTTGCAGACAGACCCCTGATTTGAAATTTTTACTCTTTTAGTCTCATCAGATGTACTCACCAATTTCACCTGTGAATATTATCAGCCTGACTTTCAACAAGGGTAGAAGAGGGGAACAAAAAAGGTTAACCTTAGTGGCTTATCTGCAACAATGAAACTTCAGGGTCGTAGGTCCAAAACAGTGATAGGGGGTCTGTGCGCAACTAATTCGAGAACAAATCAACTCTGCAATGAATGGTGTTTATAGTCTTCCTGGTCCTGATGAAAGAAAAAACCCTCGGCTATCTGAATTCTGACACGAACTGATGAATGATAATTTTGCTCCGTACAAATACAGCAAATAGTAGAGCACTACTGAATTTAACGAGAGTTTTCAGTTCTACAAAGCATACACAATCAACAACTAGGTTCATGACATTTTTTATTGAAGGCGGAAGGGAGAAAACATAACACTAGCTTAGCCAGTAATTGAGTTAAGCGTCAACATGTGATGGTTCTAGCAAGACAGAAATATCTGATATTTCCACATATTAAACCAATATGGCTCAATCATGTGAGTGAACTTATAATACTAATGAGATCAAGCAAACAACATCAGTCACAAGTCATAGAAAAAACATTAACTAATATGTTTATAGTAATATAGGCTTCAATCGTAAAATATATCAAACTATTCAAGGCTTCTTTGGAACTATGGACCAAAGAAACCTTGCATTCATGGGACTGATTGGTTGGTTCACTTAAAAATGGTAACTTTCTTAAGAACAATGAAAGATTTATGAAATACAACAACCAAGTATCATTTTCAGTGAAAGCCTTCATAATGACTAGTTACTTTAAATAAAGCACAATCACAACATAAACAAACAACAGGATGGACAGGTCATCCTGTCTCATGAAGGATTCATAAATAAAAGGTAGAATGGGGTCATGACATAAAAAAAGGAGGATTATAAGGACTTACTGGATTATGTAGAGCAAGAAGCACTTTAATGTTAATAAAAATAACATGCAGTTGTTCAGCTTATTGTCCAGTAACAGACTAGTTTGTCCTCTATATAAGCCTTTTCCAAACACACATCAAATATGCATGGTAATGATCCTCCTTGGATAGTTCCCGGACAATTCTCTATTTTGCCCTCAATTGAGGGTGTGAACTTTCTAGATTTTTCAATGTAATAGTATATTTTTAACTTCGAAAAGCAAACTTTTTAATACTTTAGGACACTTCTGAGAGAGAGAGAGAGAGAGAGAGAGAGAGAGAGAGAGAGAGAGAGAGAGAGAGAA
>BQKN01064164.1:271634-295543 GCA_022839385.1 Asparagus kiusianus
TATATAATAAAATTACATTAACTATGTTTCAAGGTAAATTTAGATATTTCAAGATAAGGCATGTCTATTATATATAAAGATAAGTCATCAGCCTTAATGCTCGGAAAATGTATCATTAAGAATACCTGGGTTTCCTTTAGAGTGTAACGCTCTAGCAGAGTTTTCTTTTCCTCGGCTGTCAGCACTTGGTGCTCAGGAACGAGCACATGTTCCTTAATATTAACCAACAGTTCCGCCTCCTGCATTTAGCTTCTTCACATCAGAATACAAATATATGATATTTGAGTCAACAAATTAGATGGAAGCCTATTTTTCTTATTTCAGCAATGTCAGCTCCCAACATTAATATACGGAAGTATTAGGTAAAATACATAATGAACGCACCAGGAAAACTTCCAAATGGAACTTTGGGGAGAGCTCTTGAAGGTGTGCTTTTGCAAATGGAGTCAAATTCTGCTGAACAACTAGAATGGCTCTGGGAACATTGTCCGACTTCATCAGCTCAACATATTTCTTTATGTGTTTCATGCCAACCTTGTCATCATTAGGAAAGAAAACGTAGATCTGTTTCCAAATAGAAAGTATGTGAGAGAAAAACAATAGATGTACATGAATATATATGTTAACAAGGTGTAGCCAAAATAGGAACCACATATAAATTGAATTTAAAATGTCAATAAGAACTGGGGTCAGTTCTTTGCAATAAAGATACTTGTAAGAGTAAAAAGTTCATGCCCTTGCAAAAAAAAGGGTAAAAAGAACTGATTAGAGTTTGAGCCATCTAGACTGAAGGCATACTCTTCATTTAGCACATATACTGTTTATAATGATTGAAGACTTAGAAAACAGAATGAGCATATATCTCCAAATTACTAGTACATGTACAGGACATACAAATTAGCTAAGGTCATTGTCGTGATAAGTGATATCTGAAAGGTCCACATTCCTCAACCGTGGAGCACTAGTCTACAGAATGGTATACTGGTCTACTCTCACAAAACAAATAAAGTTCACAAAAGAAAAATACACGCACTTCCACATGCAGATATAAAGGTGCACAAGCATATCATAACTGTGATAAGGGCTGTGTATACACGCACTCTGTGCAAACAAAATCCCACATGCAGATGAAAAGACAACTATGAGATATAACAACAACGAAAACTAGCAGATCGTTATCAAAGATCAAATAACTAATCAAACACTTGTTTCTGTGTAACTACAAATATGAATTTAGAGAGAATGTTAGCCAATGGATCCCCTCTCTCTCATGGGCGATACTGCCCTCATAAATTGTTAATTAATTTCATAGAACTGTTCTCACATGGAAGATTAATAGGATTAGAAATGTCGATAGCTTCTTGATTGTCACAATTTAAGTTGCAATGGTGTAGGTAAACTAACTGCAGGTCTTAAAGGAACTGCTATGATCACAAAAGGTTTTAGCAGTGAACAAAGATGGTTGCAGATATAGTCTTCTGGAACCTGAGAAGAGTCCACCTAGCACTTGGTAAAGATGCATGCATTAAATATTTATCCAGATGCATTTATATCATTTATATGTAGGAACAAGAATTAATTTTAGGGGCATTTTTAGAAGCATTTTTTACAAATATATTTGGAGACTTATTCTCCACAACGAAACCAAAGAAATTATGGATAATCCATAATAAAATCGCTAGTGTCTTCCCAGTTTTCTGCGGATCATTAGTGTGTGTGTATTTGCAATCCAGTTGTCAACAACATTTATGGTGGGTTAATCAAGGAAAATTTCGATTCCTTAAGAATCTAGAAGAAATAACATCAATCTGACATGACAGATACAATTTGATGATGACGATGATGCTGATAATTGGATAAGATAAAGATCTAGAATTTAACATGGGATCTCATAAACATTACAATCATTATATAGTATAGATCGTTGCGAGTTCTCATTTTTCCCCTGAAAGAAGTTAGCAACTCTAGAAAGAACAACATATGATTGTAAGGGAAATAATTCTAGATCAACAGAATGAACCTGATCACTGGGATTATTCTCCTTGGTTTTGGTGAAAGTGAGAGCCTCTCTTTCGAAACCCCTTCCAAATTTGTTAATGAATTCCATCTTGCTCATCTTTAACTCAGCATCCTTCACATCATATTCTCGATCTCTCAGCATCTCCATCACAGTTCGGTAGATCCGAAACAACCTGCTCATCATTTCCTCGTCGGCCATCAAGAATCAGCTCAATTCCTCTCTTTTCTCCAATGGCCGACAATCAGTTCCACCCCTATTTTCCCCCAAAATGTCCTTATATACGGTGCTCTCTAGGGTTCCATTGGATGTGGGGGCTACAGGGACTCAAAAAAGGACCAGAATAGGAAACTAGCAAAACTGGGTTAATGTATCCAGCGAAGGGGAAAATATGCTCTAGACTGATGGTCCAAGTGGCATTTCTCTTTTACGTAACGGTCATATATGAATGGAATGACGGGGCAATATCCCATATTTAAAGATAAGCCCTTAAAAAGTTCAATTATTTCTTATATATTTGTTAATTAATTTAGTTTAAGGCTAGAGCCAGATAGTTACATATTGTGTGCATATGGTTAATGTTATTTATTAGAGCATACTAAAATTGGTGTTCAATAACGGACGCTATGCCAAAAGCTAGCTTGCTAACCTAGCCAGAAACGTTATAATGTCGAGTCAATTATGTTAAGATACTAAACTAGGCTCCTATAAGAAGCCATGGTATTTCAAATCTAGCTCCTTACTTCATCCTCTTTCGAGAAATGACCAAGATGTCCAATATTACAAAAGAAACAAGTTACATCACACCTAATTCCTAAAGATCTCATACAACTAGCACATATGACATAAAATCTTAAGAACAAACAGTGTGTGGATCAGTGCAGACCTAGATGCAGCTTTTTAAAAGTTTTTCGCATAACATTTTTGCAAGGTTTTAAATATCGGCCGACATGTCGGTTTGAGGGCTTGAGCGACACGACATGAGTGTTTTCAATTCGTATGTCGGTTTTCAGTACCAAATCGGAAATATCAGGGTTATATCGCGCATATCGGCTGATTTTTTAGCTTTGAAAAATCGGCCGATATGACCTTTTTTTTAGATCTGTTTTTGGTTATTAGATTTGGGTTTAGTGATAGAAACCCAAATCCGTTTGACACATTCTCATATTTAAGGGTTTCTTATGAACCTGATAGAAAGAAAAAAGAAAATTAGGGCTACAACGGATTTGGAAACCGATCACTCCTTTCGTGAACGACGACGTTTTTCACCCACGTCCATCTCAGCCTCCGTCGTCCATCTCCCGTTACGCCCCGAAATTCGAACCCCAACCGAACCCAAAGACGGCAGGGTATCCCATCGTCGGGATAAAGGAAAGAGGTTGGTCGGTGACTTATCTGAAAGATCCCGAGCAAACGAAGAAGAAGAAGACACCGGCACTGCCACCCTACGACGTCCCATTGCCGGCACTGCTTCCCTGTAACGTCGGAATCCACCCATCACCGACGCCACCTCTAGAATTTATAAAGTATGCTTATATTGAATTTAGGAATGCTTAGATTACATTTAGGACATGATATTATACATATACACACCACACGATATGACAATCCGATATTTAGTCCATGTCCCCCGATATATCCCGATTTTCGCTATCCGACATGGATTTCAGCCGTCCGACATGAACCCAACATCTGACATTTAAAACCTTGCATTTTTGAACAGTAACCCTTCCGTTGTCATCCGATGCTTAGCTTCAACATCTAGCTTTCCTCTGATCAAAACTTTTGGAGATATTTTCTTGTCAGCAAGGTACCTTGATGTTATCATCTTTCTCTTCAAATATCGCCGAAATCAAGAGTGAGCTAGCTGACTCTTCTAAGGTTTCTAATGGTTGACCCCCACCTGGGGTTTCTATTGACTGACCCGCCTAGGGCTTCTAACGGCTAACCCGCCTAGGGTTTCTCATGGCTAACCCACATAGGTTTTCTACTAGCTAACCTGCATAAGGTTTCTTCTTTTTCTTTTTCTTTTTTCCTTTTTTGTTGAGAAAACAGGATGAAGCTTTAAACTGAAGCTTCAGCCATCTTCCTTCCATTAAAAGCATATGGCTATTACATATGTATCTACACTCCCAACACCACAAAAGTGTAGATACTAACATAAACTGCTACATATAACTCCAGGATATCTCACCATCTACCAACATTATAGGCCCCGCAGAAGGTTTCTTCTTGCTTTGATATGAGTTGATATGGCTTGGTTCCTATGTTGAGATTTTCTATTTCTGGCTAGATGAATGTCTAGTGCTTACAAAAATGAGTATTTGCTTGTGATCTCTGTCTAACTTTATTCTTATTCTGCTCTTGCTTGTATTCTATGTGACTTTATTCTACTTATGCTCCACTGATCTCTGGTTGTGACCTCTATTATGAGTGCTGACATCTTCTCACAACTAAGTTATGTTCCCATATGTAACAAGCTGGGCATATATAATATATAAACTCCAACTTGAAGGAGAACATTATATATTATTAGTATTAGTTGATATTATGAGATGTTATTAGATATGACCATATCTCTATGTAGCACGGACACGGATCCGACACGGCCATCCGACACGCCGACACGAGGCAAATCCTAAAAAATACATAGGATACGTGTGTTCGACACGTGTGTCCGACACGGACACGACACGGCTTCATGTTATGCGTGTCCGTGCTTCATATATCTCATACCTATTTTGTAATATCCTCCATATCTCTATTTAAGAGAGGTTAGAGTTTGATGGAAAATAACATTGTCTTCTCTCTCTCTCTCCACATGGTATAGCTATAAATGTCCAACATGAATGTTTTTTTCCATTTACACATGAAACATAAACATGATGAGATTCTTGGATTGTATGACATAACCCAAGATACGACATGAAAATAGTTAAGTAGCATATAGAGAAAATGCAACATGACAATATATGTATATATGAACACACATATCTTATATCTTAAACATCAACCTCCTACTAATTACTTACATTTTCATTAGAAACAGATATAAAAATATAAATTTTAGTGTTCAATTCCATAGCTTCTATCAGGTCATGAAATCAAACAAAGATTTAGAGCTTCGGTAAGAAAAATCAATGACAATCTCTATGATAAGCATTACACGTTTATGAGATGTTTTGATTCTTGTGTGATAGTAAACCACTTATCAAACCATCTTTTTATGCATGTCAAGCAATGTATGGTTCCAAGCATAGAACACAATGATTAGTGGTTTTTTGAAAAATTTGATATGGTTTGGTAAACATTTTAATCGTTTTTCTAACTCCGTACTACTACACAGTTTGACAAACATTATAATGGTTTTTCTAACTCCATACTACTACATAGTATGTGAAGGGAAAGTGACAATATCTTATATCTGATAAGTGATTGACATACATAAGGGGCTTGCTTTGAAGTGGTCGTGTTTCTTATCCATTCACTACAAACACAGTTTGTTAAAAGTCACACGAAAAAGGATTAGAAATTTATTTGGAAATTTTCTAAGAAAAGAAATCCAAAAACCACACCCATATTCTTTCAATACTAGGATGAAGTGTTGACGCAAGTGCACCAAGATAATCGCCTCGGGTGCCACGTGCTTTGGAGTGATGCATTTGAACCGTGCATGGAGTGTGGCGAACATCGTATAAGCAAGGTGCGTGCCTCAGTGCACTTTGCTTTGTCCTCTACTGTGCCTCTATGCACCTCATTATTTTGGTATTGTCACTGCTTAATCTTTTTTCCCCTCTTATTTCGCTTCAATACTAGGATGAAGTGTTGTCACAGGTGTACCAAGATGATCGCCTTAGACCACATGCTATAGCGTGATGCATTTGGACCAAGGATAAAGTGTGGAGCACGTTGTGTAAGCAAGATGCGTGCCTCGGTGCACCTTGCTTTGTGCTTTGTTGTGCCTCTATGCACCATGCTATTCTGGTATTGTCACTGCTTATCCTGTTTTCCTCTTATTTCAATTTCTCTTATATCCTCCTTATTCTCTTTCTCCTCTTGCTCCTTTCTTGTATACTCTTCTTTCTCCTCTTACCCTTTTTCCTATTGTTGCTATTGTTATATATCTAGCACATTGATGTGAAATTACGAACCTATGTTACATGGGTACATCTATTACGAAGTTGTGCCCGTAACTGAAATGTCTTGTATCCGTATGTGTACCAATGCCTAACACTTCTTGGACATTCCTTAAATATATGCATGCATTTATTTATATGTATACTCAATTATACAATATATGTTTCAATTTTAACGCTTGTCATACACTTCCTAGATATATATCCTACACTTCACATCTAGTTTTGAAACTTGTTAAACAAGTGTCGAGTTCGTTATAACCGATATTTGGTTGAGTAACCATGATTTCAAATGGTCATTTGCATATCTAGCTCAGAACTATAACTACAACCCATTCGTTTTAGCCGTGTCCCCATACCCTACCTTTTAGAAATCTGCCATGTCATGTACCTGTATTTGCACCTGCACCTGTACTCGTATCCATGCAACTTAGTTACAAACTATTATTCTAGATATGTCAATAAAAATAATTATTAATAATATAGATTCTATTTCTTGTTCCTTTATTTATTTATTTATTTAGCTTTTCGTCTTTTCTCTACTTCACTATTAGCATGCTCATTAAGATTTTCATTTTCTAATTTTCATTTTCTTTTTCATTATGATTTTTCTTTCATTTTTGTTTCTCCATTATGTGGTTGGTTGCTTAATCTTTCTTTGCTGTCCTTTTTTGATTATCCTATCCTCTTCTCTGCTTCCTTTTATCTACTTGGCCTTAACGCGTTCTCTACCCATTGATTGACAATTTTTACAGAATCATAGCCTCTAAGCTACTTGGAGAACAAAAATTCTCAACATGACAAAGAATTGCCTAAAATTCAATATTAACAATCATCATATAATGCAATTAATTTTGGCTCCTCTTACTTAAATCATTATTACATTAAAGATATAAGGGAAAAATGTGTGGCTGTGGTTGTGCCTCACGTCAGTGAGACGCATATCTCACTTAATCGAGATCTGAACCGTACCTTGTGAGTTGGGTATGTTAAGGCCTTTGAGCCTTACTTTGCACCTTGCACCTTCACAAAACTGCTACTGTGAGTGGATAACTAACATGAATATTCCATATTTCTCTTAACTAACATAAACAATTATCTACATCTAAAATACCCCAAAACAACTAAGCTGTCCAAGAACATTTAATATTATTTTACAAGATTATTTCGGCAGGTATGCATGGGATACAAGAGACTTGATGCTCAAGCGACTTTCTCTATAGTTAATAAGAGCATGTCTAATAAATGATCATCCCTGCTTGACTATCTAGGAGGTACATTGCCTTAGTTTCATGATTTTCACAAGCTACATGTTGGATCAAAACCAGAGGTACTCTCTTTATGTTTTGATATATATCTTATCCATCACTTCATCTGATTACGGCAAGAACTTTCACATAGCTATTATCAGCACATACAACATCACAAGGACCCAACACTAAAAAACATTGATTGATACAAATATAGCAAAATTGCTCATTTTCTTTCTAAAATCTGTCACTTTTTCCTTTCTTTCTCTAAAACTCCGAGCAATAAATAGATTATTTAAATTAAAAAATAAAAAGAAACACTTTTGGGATCAAAAGAAACCTCCAATACTACTTCAAATAGCAACAAGCATGGGACCTGATTCCGATGATTATCTCATGTCATTGCTCTGCAGAGCAATACATCCAAGGATTTTCATCACTGGTGCACATGAAACAAAACACTATTGTAGGGTACACACCGAATTAGTTTAAATGCATTTAATATTCTGCATGTTGGATCAACGGAAGGAGCTTCTTTTTTTTTTTTTGGTTGCACTATCTAATTAGTGTTGTCCTGAAAATACTGAGGTGATAGCGTTGACTGCCGGCCACTTTGGGGCATTGCTCCTTGCATGAGGTACGGCTATGCAGGGCACATCGTGTTCGCGGAGCACGCACCACATTGTGCCCTCACACCTTGATGCGCCTTGGTGTGCTTCAATGCACCTTGCTGCCTCCTACTGTTGCTATTACATCATTTTATTCCTACTC
Source organism: Asparagus kiusianus (assembly GCA_022839385.1). Classification (NCBI taxonomy): domain Eukaryota; kingdom Viridiplantae; phylum Streptophyta; class Magnoliopsida; order Asparagales; family Asparagaceae; genus Asparagus; species Asparagus kiusianus. The sequence continues at coordinate 279,809 of BQKN01064164.1, forward strand.
TTTGCCTTCTCTTTTGACAGTGTTTCCTCATTCTCTTTCTCTTCTTCCCCATATTCTTGTCCTTGGACTTTATCTCTTCATCTTTTTTCTTTTTTTATTGTTGTTGCTTCTTCTATATCTTGTGAAATCATAAATAATTATTCTAGATATTATGACATCAATAATTATTAATTAGAATTTGATTGTGTCTTGTTTGTACTGACCTATGTGTAGGAAGCATTGTTAAATCAGGATCTAAATAGGTTATGGTAGATGTTCTGCTTCTTAGAATGTTAGTAAATCCAGATGTATGATTTCAAAGAAAAATTTCTTTGAAATGTTTTCGCTATGACTAATTTTTTGGAAATAGGGAGGACAATGTTAAAGTATCATTAACTCTCTTTTAACTATTGTTACGATTATGAATTATGACCTCATATTGTGATTTGATAGGTGAAATTATTTATTCTGGCATCTTTTTTATATCGAAGTTCATAAACATGTTGCTTTTTGGTTTGATATATGTATTAGAAAAATAATGTATGCGTCTCATTCACAGAGATGTGTGCATCATCTTGGGCATGGTGCGCTTAAGGAGACTTTATGTCCCGCATTGTAGCTCGCTACGATTATATTAGATTACACATCATCTAATATGGTAAGGATTAGCATAAAGTCATTTCTTTCATATGCCAAAAAAACTCACGAACTCAGGTTTCCTCTAAAAGAAATCATTCAATATCACTATGGCAAGAAAAAAATCAATGTCTTTCCGTAATCACAACAAGGATCTTGATGTATCTCATTCTCCTTACATGCAATATCGCGAGGATTCACTTTTCTTCTAAAAGCAAAATTGTTCACTACCAGTATGGTAAGACTGCAACTTTCTTTCTAATGATATGAGAACTAACAAGAAGTAAAACATGAAATTCTATATCTGAACTTTAAAAAAGACTCATCCAAATACAACGAACAAAGAACATCTAGCCTTGATTCACGTCAGACATGCCACTAAATAGGGGCGACTTAACACTTTGATGAATTGATAAGTCAAATAGAATGAAATAGGAAGTTTAGTAGTTCCTTTTGATTTTTTTTAATCATCTCGGGAACTATATTATAGAGTTATTTCTCTTACATGCAACACCCTGAAGACTTTCCTTTATAAAACAGGTATAAGAACAATATAAATAAAGAGTAAACCAATTATTTTTCGAAATCAACTACTTGGAACAACAAACATTTACATAGATCCATTTCTCTTACATAGTTACATGCAACATTCTGAAACTCGACCTTCGTCTAGAAGCAGTTATTTGGTACCAATATGGCAAGAGTACTGAACTAAAGCAAAAGTAAGATCCCTGATCTTGAAATTTAGATAGACCTATTTAAAACAGAATGAATAAAGTTAGATGTTGCCTGGGACATGCTGCTAAACACTAGGTTACATAGAGTTACTTTAATAGGAAATCATGACTTTCGGCATTATCATGTTAAATATTTAATCTTGTATGGCAGAGAGCTTTACGTTGGGTCATTTATCTTGCATGCAACACCCCGAGAAATCGCCTTTCCTCTAAAAAAATATTTTCTTTCTAAAATTATCCAATATGACAAAAAAACTTCACATCAATACCTTACTCCTGCTTGCAACATCATAAGAATTCACCTTTCCTCTAGACGAAGAATTACCCAACAATACCAAGCAACAATGCTGAGTTTCTATCAAAAAATTCAATAGCTAAAATCTTGAAATATAAAAGCAACCATTCAAACAGCAAAAGGGAACTGCACTGAGTCATTTCTCTTGCACACCACCTCGCAAGAGGTCACCTTTCTTCTAACGGAAATTGACATTTTATCGATTTGGCAAAAACACTTTCTTCCTAAAAATCATCAAATACGACAAAACTTCAAATATTGCCCTATTTCTCCAACATGCAACAGCACAACTCACTGTTTTTTTTTTAAATAGTAATTACCAAACACCAAAGACAACCAACGGTCTTGAAATTTAAACGGAAACCACATTGAGTGATTTCTCTCACATGCAACTTCGTGACAAGTCACCTTTCCTCTAAAATCAAAATAACCCGATATCAGTTTGGCCAAAACACTTTCTTCCTAAAAATCATTCAAAACAGACCCTTCAAACAAAGCCATTTCTCCTACATGCAACACCGCAATAACAACCCTTTCTCCAAAACATCAAACTACCCAACAGTACCAACCCCAAAAACGCGTTCCCTCGAAATTCAAAGAAACAAAGTAAAATTACTGGTAGTTGAATTTAAATGCAACCAACGGTCATGCAATTTAAATGCAGCCATTAAAACAATAAAAGATAAGCACATTAAGCCATTCCTCTTACATGCAACGTCACAAAACGTTCTTTCCTCTAAAATCAAAACTACCCAAATCTATTCGGAAAAAAAAAACTTTCTTCCTAAAAAACAACCCACCACACCCCCCCCCCCCCCCCCCCCCCCTTCAAACAAAACCCTCCCTTACACATGTAACACGAACAATCCTAGAATTACTCAACGTTACCAAGGCAACAACAATGATTTATTTCTTGAAAGTCAATAACTAATATCCGAAATTTTAAATTCAACCAATCGATCAATAAAAAAGAACCGTTTCTTACAGAGCAATTACCCAAAACCCTAACTACCTCGAAATTAGAAGAAATCAAACAAAAACTACAGCCAACTGAACTAGAATTAAGTAATTAGACCTGATCGGTTGGATCGTTCTTCTTGGATTTGCTGATCATGAGGTCCTCCCGCTTCACGCCCTCGCCGTACTTGTTCAAGAACTCATTTTTGCTCATCTTTACCTCGTAATCCACAACCAAGTACCCTCGATCTCTGAGCATCTCCATCACAGTTCGCCGGATTCGGAACAGCCTGCTCGCCGTCTGATCCTCCGCCATTGATTGAAGATGGTGATGGTTTCTAGGGTTTGTAGGTTTTTTTTAGGGGGTTTTAAAAGGTGCGGAGGATCGGCGGAAGAGAACAAAAAAGGGGGAAGTTTTTTGAAACGGTGGGATGTTTTTAGTAGCTAAAATCGGACACATGTATCAGCGATCTTTTGCAGAATAGTCCTTCTTATTGTTAGTTTTTGTAAATTGTAAAGTTGCATGCGAATTTAATAACGAAGCCCCTGGACTTTGGGAAGTTTTGCATAAAATCTCCCAGACTTCTATAAAGGGATTTTTTTTTTCGATTAGTCCCTTACATCACTCCTGTTTTGATATTAGTCCCCTAAATTGCATAAATATATTGATATTAATCCTATGGCTACTCTAACGGTTAATTTTAGTGGACATAACGGCTCTTTTTTTCCTCTAACTTATATAAGATTTTTCTTCCACTTCACTCCTCCATTACTCATCTCTCGTTCTCTAGCCTAGATCTCAGTCCCTATTCATCTTCCAACGGAATTTTCAAGTTCATCTTCACACACTAAATGGAGTTCCTCTTGATGGGGCTAACTTGAGATGTTTTTGTGGGTTGCAATGTCTACAATTCTATGTTTGCCCACAGTATAGAAATTCAACATACAAGGGTTGTGGGTATTTCGCTTGGGTTGATGACAGTAGGAGCTTGATGGTGAAGATTTCGAAGGAATTGAGCATGCTATCTAAGAAGTTTGATGGAGTTTTGATGTTGATGAGGATCCTTTTGGTTGTGTTGGGATTACTTTTTTTTAAAGAATTATGTAATAAAAATTAGGGGAAAATGTTCTAAGGCCCCAAAAAAATAAAATGGATGTGACCAGGCCCCCCTTATTATTTTTTGGGTGATAAAACCCCTAATACAACAATCACTTGTGTTTCAGCCCCTATTTAGATTTCCAACACAACACAGTGACACACATTTGTTTAAAACCCAAAACTGCCCTTAACCCATTTCTTTTCTTCTTCTTTCTTCTTCTTCTTCTTCACTTCTTCAGCCTCTTAGTTTTTGGGCTTTTCTTTTGTTTCTTTCTTTCTTCTTCTTCACTTCTTTAGCCACCCTCCGCCGCCTCCCTCACATCTTCAGCAAGGTCCTCGAGCTCCCGTTCCCCCCGACGCTGACATGGAGGTTGACGAGGGCCTCACCGCGTTCAAATTCACTGCCGTCGCCATCGATGATCTCAGGGAAGGTGTTGGGACCCACGCGATTGAAATCTAGCCGGGGGTTTTAAATGTGGTGGTTAGGGATGAGAGCTGGGACCGTCGCGGGGAGGAGGAGGGGGGAGATGGACGTTAACAGTGAAATCTACCCGGCATTGTTAGCATTTGGAGGTGATGATTCGATAACAGAGAGTTACCATTTAATTATTAGCCTAACTATTTTTTAAAGTAAAGGAGCAGATACTAATTAGAGATACAAAGAATAAAAAAACCATCAGCCGTCCTTAGGGGAGAGAAGAGGTTGTAGTGAATTGGGGAATTGAGAGCAAGAATTGATTTTGGGGCTTTTTCTGGATTGTCTGATTGGTTTCTCCATCTGGTATCTTCTGTGGTTCTTGATTTCTTTGGCTTTTGGGAGAAATTTTGGTGTTGGATGTGAGTAGATATGATTATTTTTCAATGAAGAGTTACGGATAAGGCGAAGCTATCATGAGCAACTGCGATCTTTGCACTTGGAAGTTTTACAGTAGTTGGATGAATCTTCTCTTGTTAAATGAGCTGAACCCTACCGGCAACAAGCATACGGTTAGACCCTTGATAATCATTTAAAGTTGTGCTTGCCATTTTTATGTGTTGATAGCTTGCTTGTGTGTTTGTGTTTAGTTTCTAGTATATTCGGCCCACAATTTATGTGAATGGTCAAAGAACTACTATGATATTCATATGAACTGGACTTTGCTATTATGGTATTCATATATAGGCTTTTGGAACTTCAATGTATCATTATCATCAGTGTCTATAGTTTTCATGAACTTGTGTCTTGTTTTGCCAGCCTGTTATACTCAGTTGATCCTTACACTCAAAAACTTTGATGTTTAAATGATATACACATGCACGAAGTACATTTGCACACCTATAGAGGAGTGAGGGAATTTATGTACGCAATATTTGTACACACGCACATGCATGCATGCCCGTGCATAGAAAGACATACATGCATGTGTATATATAATTTCTATTGTTGTCTCATTTCCTAGTTCCCTTTGATATGGCTAACTGAATTCTTCTTTCCTACTGCACATGCATGAATCTTTTGTAGTCACCATATATTTCATCGGAATTCTTTGGATCAACATAATTTTATGCTTGTGGATGTCGGTTTATTAATAACTTGTATGCCATGTTGGTTTATAGTTTCTCTAATAATTCTCAAATGTTACTGCAATAAAGATGTGAGCTTGTGATGTCAACCTCTAGAGGTGTTATGCATGGCTTTCTCTTTCTATAAAGCAGTTATATTTCCATCCTTGGTTATATATAGACATTGTCTGTTGGCAGGTCATAACTCATGAGCTTGTGTTTAACTTCTGCCTTTTCCCTCTTGCTAACTGTGTTATACTTAATTTTGCAGAGAAAACAATCCTTTAATCTTAGACATGGCGGCCGTCGACCAAGAGTGAGATTTATTCAATTATCGATTGACCATGTCTCAATGATTTAGAGTGGGGACGCAAAATGACAGATCAAGAATTTTATAACAATACTTTTATTATAGAAATATAGGTCGTCCAGAATTTTATAATATATTGTGGAAGACTTTTGTAATCTGTGAAGTTGTAAGACTATTTAGTGATCAATTTTGGTTATTGCGATTGTTTATGAAATGTATTTTAGCTGTCATGTAAATATGTACAAGTTCATTCAAATAGAACTTGGTGTGCATAATAAACTGAAGATTATATATAAATTATGTGTATCAGAATATGAATATTATGGTACATAATATGTACATAATCCTATGGTTATTGTGTACATAATATATACAGATTATGTACATAATCTTCAAGTTACGATACACTATTAAATCTCATAACATGTTAACTCTCCTCATAACATGTTAATAACATGTTAACTTTTCAGTTGAACATGTTAACTTTTTTCGTAACATGTTAACTTTTATCATAATATGTTAACTTTCTTCGTAACATGTTAACTTTTAGCTGAACATGTTAACTTTCATCATAATATGTTAACATTCACTATTACATGTTAACTTTCACCATAATATATAAACTTTCTTTGTAACATGTTAACTCTTAGCTAAACATGTTAACTTTTATCATATTATGATGAAAGTTAACATATTCAACTGATAGTTAGCGTGGAGAGCTGAAATATAACATGTTCATAATAAAGTTAACATATGCAGATGAAAGTTAACACATACAGTTGACAGTTAACATGTTCACTTTAAAGTCAATAGAATTTGAAAGTCAACGTGTACAGTTGAAATAAAACATGTTCATCTTGTCTCTTATCTCTCCATTTGAGATTTGTTTCAGACCTTCAAGAAAAGTCCTCAAAGATGTTATAGATGAATAAATTAACATGTACATCTGACAAGTTAACATATACATCTGACAAGTTAACAGATTATGATAAATGTTAATATGTTCAGTTAAAAGTTAACATGTTCTGAAGAAAGTTAACATATTATGGTGAAAGTTAACATATAATAGTGAATGTTAACATATTATGATGAAAGTTAACATAAAGCAATGAAAGTTAACATTCAGTATGAAAAGTTAACATACTAGGAGGAAAGTTAACACGTTCATTTAAAAGTCAACATATAACTATTATTTGGTACACAGTCTGTATATATTATGTACATAATCTATATATATTATGTACACAATAACCTCAAGGTTATATACATATTATGTACCATAATATTCATGTTTTGATACACATAATTTATATATAATCTTCAGTTATTATGCATATCAAGTTCTATTTGAATGAACTTGTACATATTCACATGACGGTCACAATACATTTTCCATACAATCAAAATAAATTATACCAAAATTGATCACTAAATAGACACAATACATTTTATTAAAATTTGATCTAAGTACAACCAAACCACAAGAACACATAGTATAATCAACTGAACAATAAAACATGACACGTCACAAACAATTCTGGAGAAACTACACAAGAATAAATAGTACAAACAGTCCTATTATAAAAATTAACATCTTCTTCTTTCTGAATCAGACCACGCCAATTTCTCAAGTAAGACTAATGCGTCAGCCAATTCCTTAATCGGCAAAGCCTCCTCATTATTCACCATAACAAGAGAGAACCAAATCCGTACAAATAGTATCAATTCCAATTTTAGCATCGCCCATTCTCCCAATCACCCTCCTCATCTCCTTAAACGACCCTAACCGTCCATACCATTGAATCACCACTCTATACTCAAACCCCCATGACTTAAACCCCAAGTGACCCATTTCATCAAGCACCTTCTTTGCATCCTCAACCATACCCACCAAGCTCAATCCTCTGATCATACACTCAAACACACTTTTCCCAACAAAACTCGTATTTTTAATCCAACCACAACATTCTAAAATAAATTCTTTCAATCCTCTACCTGACGCAGCAACAACGAGGTCACAAGTAGAGGGCGGCCCTGAGTAGGAGACGATGGTGGAGCGTCGGCCGGCGATTGAGAGGGGGATGACGAAGGAGCGGGTGACATAGGAGAGGGTCTGATCAAAATAGAGGACGACGGTGGAGGACCACCACTAGGAGAGGGAGGGGGAGGGGTGAGATTGAGAGGAAGAGGAGGGGGAGGGGAGGAGATTGAGAGGAGGGGGAGGGGGGAGGAAATTGAGAGGAGATTGAGAGGAGGGGAGGAAATTGAGAGGAGACTGAGAGGAGGAGACTGAGGGGGAGGGGGAAGAGATTGAGAGGAGGGGGGGGATGGGGGAGGAGGAGGGGGAGGAGATTGAGAGGAGGAGGAGGAGGAGGAGGAGGAGGGGAGGAGGGGGAGGAGATTGAGAGGAGGAGTGGGGGACGAGGAGAAAACCACGAAGAAGAAGAAGAAGAAGAAGAAGAAGAAGAAGAAGAAGAAGAAGAAGATAAGGAAGGGGTATTTTCGGAATCTTTTGAGATGTATTCATTGGAGAGTGTTAAAAGGGGTCTGAACATATTTTTTGGGATTTTAAGGGTTAAAGAGTATGGGAAAAAGATGGTGGGGCTGGGTCACATCTAGATCTTTTTTTGGGGGCCTTAAAACATTTTCCCCTAAAAATTAAGTGTTATTTTGCTAAATTTTAGCAATTTGATGTAATTTAATGTAATTTTAATTTAAACTTTAGTGAAATTTCTTGTGGTTTTGCAAATTTAGTAATGGAAATTAGCAAACAATTGATGGAATTTTAGGATTAAGGTTTTTTTTGGAGAGCTAATAAAATCGGGAAAAAGAGAAATGTGTACTAAAAACAAGAACAAAGAGGGTTGGTATATGCAAATACTCACAAACAATAAATAGATCAAGGAGGAATAAGCAAACACTTGGCTTAAATAAGTTTTGAGGCTCCCTTAAATAAGTCTGATGCTGAAAATTACAAGTAATAACCAGTACACAAGACACATTTTTTGAAACCTGTGCATAAAACCATATTAACCTGTACAAATACACATTTCACCATGTAAAACATAAACCAATCTCATGAAGATACCAACACTTATAGTAGATTTTTCATTGGATTGAAACAAGGCGCAAGGTGTCCAAATTATATAACAACCCCACAAACAAACTGAAATATTGTCTTGAACATTATCCATCATAGTTGAAAGTGTTTCTTGGTGTAAATGGTCCAAAATATGACAAAACGTCATGTACATATCGAAACACAGTGCACAAGTTCACAAAATTACCACGTTGACTCTAAAACATGGTCTGTAACTGTAATTTTTCTAGGTGTGCATGTCAAAAATAGACAAAATACTATGTACACCTTGAAACATAGCCACAAGTTCAGCAAAATGACACATATACTCTCATATTCGTGAAAATTACAAAAGTAGGTACTAAACCACACAAATTAGAGCCAGTTCATATGGCCAACAGCTCCAGTTTCAGATGATTGACTTATTTAGTTGGCCTCTTGGTGTGTATATTGTGACATTGTTGCATTTTGAGATGGAGGCTGTACTTGTGAGAGTTCTGGATTCATCCAAGTTAGTCGTGGTAGCGGAGTCCATGTCGCAAATGCCTGAGATGAGGATGGTGCTGCAGTTTTGTCCTCCCACCCCTTCCTCTAATAGCATTTAGCTTCGACCAACACATCACACATTTAAGTATTCATGCATTGGTGTACATGCAAATACATAATTATACAATACCTTGATGCAATTGGTCCTCTGTGTTGTTGTTGTGCTCTAGCATCTTGTTGCCTTGATGTAATTGTCCTTCTACCCCTTCCTCTATTGTTCCTACCCCTTCCTCTACTGTTATTTGGTCCACCATGGCTACAAAAAAAGTATAACATTAGCATACACTTAAATAATGTATAAAAAAATACAGGAAAAAATTACCTTGGTGCATCTTGACTACTCTTCACTTGTAACATTGATAGGTTGTTTGCAAGAGATCTTGTGATGGCCAAGTCCATGGCATCTGCTATACTTGTGCACTCTCTTGCAAACTTGTGATGATCCACTTCTACCAATATCATCCTCATCTCTTCCTCTTATCCTCTTTTTCTTCCCCCTTGGTCTCTTTGTATGTGGTTGGGTGGTAGTGTAACCTTAATTTATATTTAGGCAAATCAATCTAAACTTGATTTTGATTTGATTATCATTATATCAAGATCTTAGAACAAATGATTTTCACTATGAACAATTAATTAAGAAAAAAACGTACTTTGATCCATGATTTAAAGCTTGAAGAGAAATTGATTGCAAGATGAACAACCTTGAGGACTTGAGTTTCTCTCCCTTAACCCTCTTGAGCTTTTCCGAAATTTTCTTGATGGAGAGAAAATTTTTCACATACTAGGTAGAGAGAGGACCAAACCTTTAAATAGAATAATCACTCACACTCCATCAACGTAAGTAGTTATCTTAATTGATCAATAGGAATTTGGCATAAAAACGTGAGTAGTTATATAACTAAATAAAACATGACCAGTTTCTTAAGCTAACTAAAAACGTGAGAAAAAATAACTTGACCACTAAAGTTGGTTAAAACAAAACGTAGGCCACTAAAATCTAACATTCTCCCACTTGGCACATGTTTCATAATTTAACATCATGATTTAATAATACAATATAATATGCATAGTGTAAGCTAATTCCATCATCATATTGATCAAACCATCAATCATCATTAAGTATAAAACTAATAAGGATCATTGGGTATATCTATTACAGATTCATTGGTAACGTCTTCATGGAGTGTTTGATCATTTATTTGTTGTTCTTGAAAGTCGTTAAACTGTTCAACTACTGTAGGAACAATAATTTGAGAAGAAGTTAGAGGCAAAGGAACATTCATTTTAACTTCTTGGATTTCCACTTTACGTGGTTTCATACTCCCACTAATATCACCATTCTCAATGAACCTGGCATTTCCAGTTTCAACAATTTTCGTACTATGACTAGGACAATAAAATCTATACCCTTTCGATTTTTCTGGATAACCAATAAAGAAACCACTGGTTGTTCTTGAGTCTAGTTTCTTTTCATGTGGATTATAAATTCGTATTTTCGCAGGATAACCCCAAACATGAAGGTGTCTCAAACTGGGTTTCCTTCTCGTCCACAGTTCAAAAGGAGTCTTTGGAACTGCCTTACTAGGAACCCTGTTTAATAAATACATTGTGGTTTTTAAAGCATACATCCACAATGATAAGGGTAAAGAAGAATAACTCAACATACTCCTAACCATGTCCATTAGTGTAGGATTACGCCTTTCTGCAACACCATTTTGTTGCGGTGTACCTGGCACAGTGTACTGAGTGCATATGCCATGCCTTTCAAGAAATTTAGCAAATGGATCGGGGCATTGTCCTCTTTCGTTATATTTTTCATAAAATTCACCACCCCTATCAGATCTAATAATTTTCACTTTTTTGTCTAATTGTCTTTCAACTTCATTAATAAATACCTCTAGGGCATCTACTGATTGAGATTTTTCATGCAACAAATAGACATATCCATAACGTGAAAAATCATTAATAAAGGTGATAAAATATTTTTCTTTATTAAAAGATGGAGCATCAAAAGGTCCACATATATTAGTGTGTATTATTTCAAGGAGTTGTGTGCTTCTTGTGGCGGCTTTCTTAATTGTATGATTTGTATGTTTTCCTTTAATACAATCCACACAAATACCAAGATCGATAAAATCCAAATTAGGAAGGATTTTATTCTTTACCAATCTTTGTATTCTTTCTTTGGAAATATGTCCTAAGCATTTATGCCACAAAGAAGCTGAACTTTCATCCACTAAACTTCGTTTAGTTCCAACATTATGATACAAGGTTAACAAAGTTTTAGCAAAAAGATTATCAAGCTTTAATTTGTATAAACCATCAGAGAGAACACTGGAATCAATAAGATGACTATGCTTAAACAAACTGAAACATTCATTTCCAAATTTAAAAGAGTATCCAGCGACATCAAGTTTAGACAAAGAAATTAAGTTGCGAGAAACAGTAGGAAAAGGGTTTGAAAAAGATCTAAATGATGTCCGGTGTCTAAAAACAAGCGGTTAGGTTCCAATGGCCTCAACTGGAGCTTTGACTCGATTTCCTATGAAGATAAAATTTTCATTTGGATTTATGATTTGGATCGTAAGGAATCCCTGCATCGTATTTGAAACATGAGTGGTAGAACCAGAGTTAATCCACTAAGTATTATAAGGAACTTCTGTTAGGTTTGATTCGAAACATACAAAAACAAGAGGTTTACCTTTCTTTTCGAACCATGCCTTATGTTTCAGACAATCTTTCTGATAGTGTCCAGGCTTTTTGCAGAAATGACACTTATCGTTCTTTCGTTCCTTCTTGTGGATTTGGACAGGCGACACATTATCTTTCAGTGCTCTTTTCTTTTCCTTTCCATTATACTTTCCTGGTTTCTTTCCAGCTCCTTGATGACCCATGAGATTAATTCTGTGAGTTCCTTGTTTCTTAAGCCTTACTTCCTCTTGAATGAGCATACTTTGCAATTCAGCCACATTCCACTTATCTATTATAGTATTGTAGTTTATTTGGAATGGACCATACTCAGAAGGTAAGGAGTTTATAATAAACTGCACAAGGAAACTTTCACGCACTTTCATTCCCATAGATCTCAATCTTGTTGCTGTGTTTGTCATTTCAGTGACATGCTCATGCATGGTACGAGAACCATCGAACTTCATGGTGGTCAACGTACCCATTAATGTCCCTGCTATTGACTTATCTGCAGAGTCAGATTGCGAGAGATCTTTCACAAATTTCATAAATTCTTATGCTTTATCAGTCTTAGGAATTGTGAACTTAATGTTGTTTGCTATCGTCATCCGCATGAACATTAAGCTAAGTCTATTTGATTTTTCCCAAGCATCATGAAAAAAATCTTTCATCAGCATTGTTAGAATTAGTAATAACAGCGGGCTTGTCATACAGGAGTGCTGAATCAAGATCCAGAACACCTAGGTGAAACTAAACTTGTTCACCTCATTCATAAAAATTAAGCCCATTGAACTTTACAATAGACGAGGCTTGCGAATGGAGAGAAATAGGTGCTGCAAATATATAGAACACTGGCATATTAATGCTTTGAGTCATAAACTTAAACTTAATAATACATATTTGGATAACATTCAAATTAAACAATAAACGTACATCGAAGTTCTCCTTTGGGTGATCCATCAATGTACAACAATGAACATAATTGATGCTTAGTTTTATTTCATATGATTAGCAATTATATATACTCCAATTAGACATGCTTGCTATCTTTGGATATTCTAAACATATCTAATCAGATATATTAATTAACCACAATCATGTTTATAGATTATAAAATTTACCAATCAACCTTTGGACGATTCTTAAATATTTTATAATCAATAAACCTCAATTTACTCATGACAACATATATATACGTTTATGTCATTTCATTAGTAGCATCACTTAATCATGAGTAATTGAAATTATATTATTACAATTTAATAAGCATGGAACTTCAAGGTATGACCACTTTGGTGACTAACAAACCATCCATAAAAATTATAAATTTCAAATTGTATAATAGAATCTAGACAATAACGTTATAACAAGCCCGCAAATAGCAGTCCATGAAGATTAACAATCCATGCATAATTAGTGCATTGACATAAACAGAATTATCATGCAGGCAAAATAGACAAATAGGTAGCAACACATGCAACCAAAATAAAAACAAATTAGCAAAAACATCACTAGAAATATCCTAGACTTTTAATATATGGTGTAGCCCTAGGGGTTTGGTCACCTAACATCTAGGCCAAACCCTCAAGCCTTACCACTAGGCTATTACACCTAAAGTATTTAGTATAATCAAAATATGTATACATAATGAATGGACAGTTAGTTTCGAATTTCACAAATCCGAATTTGCAGTAATTGATTATGTATTCACTTTAATACGAAATTATCAAACAAAATAATATTCAATAATCAGCGGAAAAAAATAATTACCGAATTTTAAATATTTAATTAACAGTAATGGAATTATTTGACAAGAAACAAGAATCATAATGGAAAATAATAAGTTCTTTAATCAATGCTCTGATACCACATGTAACCTTAATTTATATTTAGGCAAATCAATCTAAACTTCGATTTTGATTTGATTATCATTATACCAAGATCTTAGAACAAATGATTTTCACTATGAACAATTAATTAAGAAAAAAACGTACATTGATCCATGATTTAAAGCTTGAAGAGAAATTGATTGCAAGATGAACAACCTTGAAGACTTGAGTTTCTCTCCCTTAACCCTCTTGAGCTTTTCCGAAATTTTCTTAATGGAGAGAAATTTTTTCACATACTAGGTAGAGAGAGGACTAAGCCTTTAAATAGAATAATCACTCACACTCCATCAACGTAAGTAGTTATCTTAATTGATCAATAGGAATTTGGCATAAAAACGTGAGTAGTTATATAACTAAATAAAACATGACCAGTTTCTTAAACTAACTAAAAACGTGAGAAAAAATAACTTGACCACTAAAGTTGGTTAAAACAAAACGTGGGCCACTAAAATCTAACAGGTAGAACCCATAACCCCTGCATAAGCTAGCTTATACCTGTAATTCATTTGAAGCAAACAAGTGTTAAGATACTTAACAATCATCATCATTTGTGTGCCTCACAGTATGTCCACCTAACTTCTTGCTCAAATCTCAGCAAAACCTATATGTATCAGGTACTAACTTTCCCTTCCATCACATCCCTTGTTTTCTCCTTTTAGTAGATTTCTCCATCAGTTTACATCTAAGCTTGTCTACAAGGTCCACAACAAGAAGGAATCTAATATCTAGTATCCATGAATTGAAAGATTCACATGAATTGAAAGATTCACATAAGTTGTTGACTACATAATGATTTCTAGCAGGATGAATGAACTTTGATCTAGACCAAATAAAGTTTTTATTTTAAGTCAATTTTGAATATGCTGCATGTGAAACTACATCCAATGCCCTCATGTGCATGCTAAATTATTCACTAGTGTATGCCCTAGTTACATCACACAATGTCTTCTCAAAAAAATCCCCTGAAAAATCCTTTTCGAGATTTTTCCATAGATGTCTGACACATATTCTATGCTCTGCATTTGGTCATAGAATGGAAACTATGATGCGAAACAATGTGATGCAGGTATGAAGATTAACGACAACAATGCTTCGCCAAATCAGCGATCGATCTAGGCAGGAAGCTCAAGAATAAAGTGTAGCTTTCGATGGTTTTTAAGCAAAAGTTGCAATGTACTAAGTTTGAATCTTTGTAAAATTATTTTGATAAATAATGTAATGATTCGTTCTCTTAATATGGTTCAATTTGTAATATTTAGATAAGCAGAAATACTTGGCAACAGATTCGCTCGCTCACTAATCAAACTGAATACAGCATAATCAATTGATATTAAAATTGAGGTTAACACATCCGTAATAACAGTTCCGAAAATACAGGGTCGAAGGAAACAAAACCTGCGTCGGACTGAACTGGCTCAAGTCTGATCCAACCAAAACAGACCCAAATAAAATGGGCCAGGTCTGTTCAAAGAAACAGATCCAACCGATCTGTTCGGTGCTGCTTCGACTTGAGGAGAGGAGGGCGATGATTGCTCGAGGACGACAAACGCGACGGCAGGGGAAGCAGTGATGATCCCGGCGACTGAGGGCGGCGTTCGAATTGGGATGGGCGGCGCTCGGGCCGGAGTGGGCGGAGATTGAGGCGGCGGTGCTGAATGGGCGGATCTGGAGGCGTGCGATGCTCGGATCAGCGGTGGCGACGGGGGGCTTGCGTCGGGAGGGGAGGGCGTCGGTTTGGTGGACTTCGACTGAGAAGAGGGTGGTGCTTGGGGAGGAGAGGGTGGCGCTGCTGGTGATTGGGGTGGAGGAATCACAGGAGGCGGCACACGGGAGGCGGAGGCGGAGGTTGGGGCGGTGCTGGGTCTGAAGGTCGACGGGTTTGAAGAGGAGCGGGGATGTATTTGATGGGTTCTGTGACGTGAGATGGAGGAGGGAGATGAACAGTACGATTTTTGATTTTTTTTCTTTTATTTTTTTT
>BQKN01064164.1:295553-312793 GCA_022839385.1 Asparagus kiusianus
AGTGTTCTTTGATTTCCACACTCCTATTTTTTTCTACTAGTCCTAGGTATATTTCTCCAATACCCATTGTACCTCAACAAAATTCCCACGACATCCTTCTCCATCAAAATTGAACAAAACAAACCTAAATGTAATGACCAAAATCAAAGTTCAGTACCATGCATACAACAATCCCAAAATGATAGAAATTACAAGTAATCAAAGACAAGAACATCATAGAACAATAAGTTAATTATAGAGACAAGCCATGACAACTCATTACAGACACATGAACTTCAATGTAATATAATTAGAACAAGATTCAATAAGGGAGCACACTCAATAAGTAATCAAGAAACAAGAAACTAAAAATAATATAATGTCTACTCTCTGATGCAACAAAGTTTCTACCTACATTAAGAATAAGCACTAAATTGATGAGTCTATTGTTTATTTATAAAAATTGTAAACTGTGGCAACTTAACTAGTGCTAATTACAAGCATTAGAAACTTCCATTGCTTGAGAAAGTAGCTTATACCAATCAACATACAAAAATTACACAGAACACAAGCATGGGATTCAAAAAAGATAAACTAATTGTCTAACCAAACAAAAGATGAAGCGTGAACTTCCCTTCACATGAACGATATGAAAACAAAACTAATTGAAAAGTTATGTGAACAATGTGAATATAAAACTAATTAAAACTCTGATTCAACAAGCTAATTGACATGCACAAACATATTTTGCAAATTGAACCGAAAAATTAGGACTAAATTGGGGGTGGACTCTAAATAAGCATCTAAACGCCAAACCCTAACACTCTAACAACAACACAATAAACCCTTTAAAGACAAGAAAAAAACCAAGAAAAAATTGTGGGAAGGAATTACCACCACGATCTTGTGCTTAATGGAGTCGATTTTATCAGAACTTCATTTTTTTTTATCTCGTAAGGATCTTCGTCTTCAATTTCAGCGAACAAAGGAATGAATTTTGGGTCGAATTTAGGGGTGATTTAGGGCATCTCCAACCCATCGCACCAAAATGGTGCAAATTTTGCACGGTAACTCATCTCCAACCTACTGCATTATTTTTTGCACCAAAAATGAATATTCTCAGTATCTTTCTTTTTATCTACTTTTATATTATTACTTGTTATTCCTTATATTTTTAACTATTTCAACAATTAACCCCACATATCAAATTTTATTTTTTCACATATTTTCCAAACAAAATGATTTATTATTTAAAAAATTAAACTAATAAAACAATAAAATATTATTTTATTAATTAAAATAACTTGATTGCTAAAATATTATATTTTTATTATTGATACTGCCAAAATATTACATTCAAGAACACAACATAAAATAAAATACAAGAAATAATTAAATATTAACAACAATGTAAAAATTACAAATTTAATATGCACTTAACTATCTGAAATAGTGTATTCCTCCCATAGATGATCTATCAATGCATTACGAAGCGCAATATGGGCATCTTTATCTTTGATTTTTCTGTAAAGTGCAATAAATTGAGTAAATCTTGTAGTTTCATCTGCTACCATATCAACTTCTGGTGTTGGTGCTTCCCTCACTTCTTGAATTGGCGCATAAAGATCACGTTCATCCTCAATTATCATATTATGCATAATAATGCATGCAGTCATTATGTCATGTAATACATGTTTTTTTTCCAAAAACGTGCTGATCCTGCCACAATTGCAAATCGTGATTGGAGAACTCCAAACGCACGTTCTACATCTTTTCTACATGCTTCCTGTTTCATGGTAAAATATTTTTTTCTTCCTACCTTGTGGCTGTTGGATTGTTTGTACAATAGTAGCCCATTTTGAATATATACCATCAGCTAAATAATAACCCATATTATACTTTTTTCCTTGAATAACATAGTAAGCGGGAGGAGCAATACCTTGAGCTAGGTTAGAGAAAAGATTAGATGACTCCAGCACATTGATATCATTATTGGTGCCTGGCATACCAAAATATGTGTGTCATATCCAAAGATCATAATCTGCCACAGCTTTAAGGATAATAGTTGGTGACCCACTACGTCCTGTGTATTGTCCAGACCATGCTGTTGGATAATTTTTCCATTTCCAATGCATACAATCAATACTTCCTAACATTCCTGGAAAACCACGTTTTTTTACCAATATAGAGTAGCCTAGCAATATCGTTAGCGTTAGGTGTTCGTAGATACCGCTCTGCCAATATCTTGACCATAGCACGACAAAATCTTGTTATACTTTCAATTGCTGTTGACTCACCTATTTTAACGTATTCATCCGTAGCATCAGCTGGTAGACCGTATGCTAACATGCGAAAAACAACTGTTACTTTTTGTAACGGTGATAATCCTATTCTACCAAGTCCATCACTCCGTTGTTAGAAGTAATGGTCATGATCTTTCACTGCATCAACAATACGAAGGAACAAACTTCTTGACATCCGATATCGACGACGAAACATATCTTCTCCAAAACGTGGATTATCGGCAAAGTAATCTATGACCAAATTTTGATGCGCAGTTTCTCGATCACGGTTGATCACTGCATGACCGGGAATCGAGCCACCATGGATCGGTTGGTAGTTTTGTTGACGTAAATTGTTAGCGATGATCATGTTGTTGTTGATGTACTCACAAATTACTTTTTCGGTTTCATCAATCTCTGCAATGATATTAGACAGAAAATTATCATCATCCGAAGATGAAGATGATGATAAATATGATGGACCTCCAACATCGAAATTCATTTTTGGAGTAAGAAAAGAATGACTGAAGTATGCAGAAATGGAGAATAATAATTTTAACACAACAACGAATAATTGTGTGGATGTACCTAATCTAGTATACTATTTATAAAACTTTGTTGAGCTGTGTATACGTTGGACAAGGTGTAAAGCTGATTAGTTTTCAAAAAATGATTCCCACTCGTACAAAGCTTTCACACAATTCAAGGAAAGCTGAGCTGTGTATACGTTGGATAATGTGTAAAGCTGATCAGTTTTCAAAAAATGATTCCCACTCGTACAAAGTTTTCACACAATTCAAGGAAAGCTGAGCTGTGTATACGTTAGACAGTGTGTAAAATTGATCAGTTTTCAAAATATGATTCCCACTCGTACAAAGCTTTCACACAATTCAAGGAAAGCTGAGCTGTGTATACGTTGGACAATGTGTAAAGCTGATCAGTTTTCAAAAAATAATTCCCACCGACAACGTTAGACAATGTGTAAAGCTGATCAGTTTGTCCGCAACGATTCAATTTCAAATGTTGACCACCGACAAATTCAAATTCAAACAAAAAAAAATTTGGATTGGCTATAAATAACATTCACGGTTTCTACTTCAAACCACCCAATTCGAAGTATTTCTTCAAAGTATTTCTAATCTCCAAACCAACCGCTTTTTACAAAAAAAATATATGTTCGATCATCTGGATACACGGTTACTGAAGATGTGCTCATTTGTCAAGTATTCTTGGATATTTCTCAAGACCCTATTATCGGTAGAAACCAGTCTCGAGATGCATTTTGGTCTCGTGTGGAGGACAGATACAATGAACTTCGAGACCAAAATTCTGATGTGCGTACGAGCCGATCAATTCGTTCTTGAATGGAAATCATAAGTAATGAAGTAAGGAAATTGAATGCGTGCTTGAGACAAGTAGAGAATCTGAATCCAGTGGTGCTTCAGATGAAGATATTGTAAGTATTCTATTAATTATCGTTTGAAATTTATTATTATTGTTGAAAAACATAACTTGATGTTCATTATAATTTGTAGTTAGTTCGAGCAAAGATGTTATTTATGCAAGAACCAAAGTACAAAAAAGGTTTCAAATTTGATCATGTCTGGAATATGGTTAAAAATTTCAAAAAATTTAAAGATGATGTCCCTACAGCAAGACAAGTTGGTCGAAGACAACCCCAAAGTGTGAACTTCGACTCGTCACAATCAGATAATCCCACTCCGGAATCTCCTATACCAACATCTCCTGGACTGTCATCATTTACTCCATCTGAACGACCTATTTGGGTAAAAAAAGCCAAATTGAAAAGAAAAAATGATGATCATGAGTCAAGCGTAGTGGACTCCATCGAGACCTCCAACAACCGACTTATAGACAGGTTAGACAAGGCGAGCTTGGACAGGCAAGCAGCATTTGATATCGAACGAGAAAAGATAGCTATGAAAAAAGATAGAGATGAATGGAAAATTATAATGAAAGATTTGAATTCCATTGCTGATCCAAACGTGCGTGAGTACGTTCGAGCTCAACAGATTAAAATAATACAAAAAAGAAATCAACAAGAACAAGGGTCTGCTTCTAATTTTGACAATTATTTCAATGATATTGGACACTCTGGCCCCGATCTACCAGATTATTGAGAGTTGCTTGTCCATCTCAGGAAATGTTCCATGTTTAGTTTGTATTTTATGTTTTATTTTAATGAAGTTTTATATTATGCGTGTCAGTTTTTATATGTTATGTATTTCAGATATGTAATTTATATTTGAATTATGTATTAGGATTGCTCTTTATATTTTATGGGACTTTACTTAATGTCTATATTTTAATATTATAATTAATAATAATGTCGTTTAAAATTTAGCATTATTTTCATTTTAAAAAAATAATTTATTTTGTCCAAATTATACAATTGGGGTAAAATTATAAAATTTAAATATTATTGGGGTTGTTTTATACATTTAATAAAACAATTGGGGTCAAATTGTAAATACATTAAAGTATGAGGTAAAAATAAAAAAATTAAAAAAACAGTAATGCGGTGATGAACAGTGCGATGCCAAATATGGTGTCGTGCTGTTCATCACCGCTAAAATGGCGCCCAAAATGGCGTTGGGTTGGAGATCACACGCAGCGGCAAAACCCCTTTTTGCCTCAAAATGCCGCTTGGTTGGAGATGGTCTTAGGGCACAAAAAAAACCCTTTTCTGCAGTGGGAAGCGGGAGTAGGAAGAGACAGAGAATGGGAGGGGTGAATAAACATTCTTTTGGATATTATTTGAGGGCGGATATTTTGGTAATTTCACACTATGGTTGGTCTTAACCTGACCATGGTTAAGGCTTTTAAACGGAAATAGTAACAAAGGGACTAATATCAATATACTTATGCAATTTGGGGGACTAATATCAAAATATGAAGATTTGAGGGATTATTATCAACATAGGAGTGATTTGAGGGACTAATATCGAAAAAACACATTTTATAAATTAGAGAAAATGGGATAGATCTTCTACATCCTTGATTGTAGAGAATCTTTACAATTCACTCATCATAAATCGCTCAATGGACCTCATGAATGATATTTATTATATAAGTTATGTAACAATTCTTTTAATCACGGGGCCACTGAATGAGTGAATGTTATTAATCCACATAATTAATTGTAGAAGTTCTCTACAATCAAGGATGTAGAGAATCCTTCCCTAAGAAAAACCGTCTTAAACTTTCAAGTTTCTATTACAGGCGGTTTGGTTGCTAATTATTTTATGATTTCTTATAAGTTACTTACAACTTGTTTTTACTTATTTTATTAAAGATCAATCTAAGTTTTTTTAGTAGCAATAAGTAAATCTACTTATAAGTGGTCAAAAAATAAGTTGGAGAATTTCAACTTATTTTCCTCCCAATTTATAAGTTAGAAAAAAAGTAATAAGTAAACTCTTACCAAACATGATCTTGACCCCTTATAAGTGAAAGTATACTTATAAATGAAAATAAGTACATTGCCAAACATGCTCTAAATGTTAGGATTTATTCTCCATATTTGACTTTAACTAGAAAGAAACAATTTCAAACGGAATTGAAATTTTTATAATTTGGAACCGCATTCCAATTAAAAGGGATTTATAAAATTAGATAATCCATGCCACGATGAAATCCTCATGAAATTAAGGCAGAAGGAAAACTCTATAAATCCTCTTTTAAAGATTGTTATAATTAATATAAAACTATAATTCCCGATCTTCACTATAACTTCAGAGTTTTTGTGTAATGGTTACAAGGATTTCATTTAAGATGGTCTCAGAGTAACCCAAGTTCAAATCAGACCACTGCGTTTAGAGCTAATATAAAACTATATTCTTTTATTTACATTGTAAATAGTAAATTAAACTCTCTTTTCAAGTATTAGAAAACGTGGGGCACCACCTTCAGAAGTTCAACCTCAATTAGTTTATTTTTATCATAGATCGCAAAATTATCAAAAGCTTGGCGGTTTATTGCACAAAAATCATAAACTATATTAGAAAAAAGCTGCATGAACCTTGAAAGCTGCAGAAAAATGTCATGATTTATTGAACATAATAGTACAGCGATAACAAACTCTTAGTGCACGAACTGTGATCAATGCTACATGTACAAGTTTCTGCAACCGAAAAAAGTATCATTGATTAATTGACAAAAATAGCCTACAAACGAGAAACTTATGGATACTTATGCCACATATTAATTCTTTTATCGGTGTTTTTTTGATATTTGACCACATATTGCTTCTCTTTTAGGCCTTTCATCTGTAGTTCTTGCAGCTCCAAGGCTTGATCAGCCTTATGCTTCTTTGCTGTATAAAAGTAGTACACGAGCATTAAAATTTATTTGTATGTTCTTTCATATCTAAAGTTAGATATTTGATTCGCATATGATAAATATAAGAACAGAAAAATTAGCATACCTTTCTCAAACTCTCTGCAATTTTCTTGAATATTTCTGTTTTCGGTTTTCATCTCATCTTCATAAGCTAATTCCTGAAAATAAAAGGTAAACATCAGGTTGCATGTAATTAATTTTCAGTACTCTTGTCATGTTTTCAAATTCTTCAATGATTTTTTGTACTTACATTGCATACTAATTGTGATGCCTTAGATGGAACTTCAGTTGGTTTCCTTTTCAAAGTTTGTGAAAATGGCATCCCAGAAATTTCTCTTGATTTTCGCAGACTATGAGATTCTTTATGAATGCTAATTTTTCGATTCCTTTCGATCTTATCTTGTGAAGGCGGCTCATTGTTGAGTTATTTAGATACTAAGTGAATTAGTCAATGTTATAAGGACCTAGTTGTAAGAATGCATTAATATAAAAAGGGGTCTCTCAATGAGAGAAACTGAGCCCTAATTTTAACCCAACCTTTCTACATGGTATCAGAGCCAGCCGCCGCTGCCAACCATCTATCCTTCGAAACCCTAGCCACCTTCCACGAGCGCGAGTAGTGAAGAACTTGACGAGCGCATCAGTCGACATATCGAGGAGCTGGTCGAGATCAACGCCTCTGAAGGCGAAGTTCCTGAACGTTCTCCTCTTCGGCTGGCCTGTAGCAACATCGGTCTGAACGCCGACAACCTCAGCCGCTGCGAGAGTGGGAGGAGATGAAAGACCAAAACCCTAGCGAGAGTGGGGGTTGAAGGAAAGGGAGGAGGACGATCGGACGGCGGAGAGAGGCCGCCAACCCTAGCCGCTGGACGAGTGGGGGGAGATGAAACCCGAGGTGGACGCTGGAGGAGTGGTCGGAGACCGCGACGGCAGAGGAGGTGATTGGACTGAGCGTCGAAGGAGTCTGAGCTTCGGTGATTTTTGGTGAAGGAACGGTGATTTTGAGATTCTGAGTTGTGAGTCGGTGATTTTGTGTTTTTTTTGGTAAAGGAGTTTGAGTCTGTGATTTTGAGATTCTGAGGGGAGAGTAGATGACTAGGACCAGGACTATTGCTGATTAAAAAAAAAGAAGAAGAAAAGGAAAAAAAAGGAAAAAAATGGAATCTATAATCTGTATTAGATGATTTGTATTTTTTTTTCTTTTCTCGAATTGTAATAGCTTGTTTAGGTTCCCTCGACAGGTCAGTCCTAGAACTGATGAGAGAAGAGCTGATATCTCACTTGGTTGAGATATCCTGCTTCTGGTTCTTGTTTCCTTGGTGAAACAGGAATTCTTGTTGATCTATCTTTCTTGTGGTGCTGTTGAAGTGCTGCCGAAATTTTCACTGCACACAAGAATATAAGTTGGATCGATGATGGACACTGGCAAAAATCCGATGGAAGGGATCATCAAGAAGTTAAATCCTGAGGAGATCTCAACACTGATGCAACTGATGAGGTTGTCGGTGGGAGAGGGCTCGACAAAGCCACCACCCAAGAAGGTGGAGCTTCCACCAATCGATGTAAAGCTTGATGGACCCGCGACATATCTGAGTTGGTCGCGACGGGTGAAATATACCCTTGTCGGGAGGAGCCTGAAGGGATATCTGACAGGGGAGAAGACTGAGCTGGCTGAGGGCTCCGCAGAAAGAGATGAGTGGAAGTCCACTCATATGTTGGTGTACATCTGGCTTCTGAATTCTGTAGTCCAGTCAATTGCTGTCACAATGGATGGCCTTGGCAGGGTGCATGACGTCTGGGAGAAGCTAAGGAAGACCTACGATGGGGTGGGGAATAACCTGAGGGTATTCCAGATCGAAAAGGAGATCAGCGCTATAGTCCAGGGAGAGAGGACTGTACAGGAGTACGCCACAGAGCTGGAGCGCTTGTGGCTTGATCACGATCACTTCTCGCCCTTAGCGAGCTGTAAGGACCCGGAGTGCAAGGAGCGCGAGGCCTCTTTGCAGAAGAGGACCATGTTGTTTCTCCGAGGTTTGGCCCCAGCGTATGAGCAGATGACGACATTGCTACTAACCCAGACGAAGATCCCACCACTAAAGGAGGCAGTCTCGGCCATGATACAGGAGGAGAACCGTATCAGGCTATAGTCTGGGATATGTGGACTTACAGGGAAGAAGTCTGCACTGGTGGTATCCAACCCGGATAACACTGGATTCAGAGGGAAGACTAGACAGTGCTTCAACTGCGGAGAGGTAGGGCATCTGAGATAGATGTGCCTAAGCCACCCAGGGAAAGGATCTGGGGTGAACGTGGAGGCAGAAGGCGTGTAGGCCGAGGAGTTGCTCACCTAGCTGTGGCAGATGAGTCTCAGACTACTGCTGGGATAACTGGAGCTGAAATAACAGAGCTGGAGGATCTATGTCTGTTCAAGCTTCAGGCTGAGAGTTCGAAGGGCAAGGGACAAGTCATCCAGGATCTGGCTACCACTACATGCTTTGGTAACTTTATTGGTTATGCTCATGCTAACAAGGGTACACAAGTTCAGGCACTTGCATCCACTAAAACTCATGTTGATTGGATCATAGACTCAGGTGCATCTAGGCATGTTACAGGAGCATCTAGTGAGTTTGCATTATATTATCCGAGTAAGCATATGCATCCTGAGACAGTTCAGACTGCTGATGGGACATCTCAACCCATCAGGGGTACTGGCTCGGTCCATTGCACTTCATCTGTTACCTTGTCATCTGTATTGCATGTTCCTTCGTTTCCAGTTAACTTACTCTCAGTTAGCTCTCTCATTGATCAATTAAATTGCACCGTGCTTATGTGAAGACACAGTTTGGAGTGCAGGTGAAGATTCTTCGAACAGATAATGGGACTGAGTATGTCAATAAGGAGTTTGCAACTTTCATCTCTAATCAGGGAATTGTTCATCAAACCACCTGCCCAGACACCCCTGCTCAGAATGGGGTGGCTGAGCGTAAGAACATGCATCTACTGGAAGTGTCACGCTCATTGATGTTGACAATGAATGTGCCTAAGTTTTTATGGAGTGAGGCTGTTATGACAACAGCTTATTTGATCAACAGGATGCCATCAAGAGTATTAGGGATGAAGACACCATGTGAGATGCTTTTGGGCTCGAATGTTTTTGTTGTTCCACCAAGAGTGTTTGGATGCACATGTTATGTGAGAGATCACAGGTTGATGGTGAGTAAACTAGATCCGCAAGCAGTTAAATGTATCTTTGTTGGCTACTCATCAAGTCAAAAAGGATACAAGTGTTGGTGTCCCACTGAAAGAAGGCTGTTTGTCAGTATGGATGTGACTTTTCGGGAGTATGAACCTTTTTATGGGGAGAAGACGGAGTTGAGTTCCTTGTTTGGAGATGGCTCTACTGATGCTAGTAGAGAGGGGGAGAATGAGAATGAGAATGATATTGTGGTCGGGATGATTCCATGTCCTCTTGAGTCACCGAGTAGTGATGGTACATCGCCGAGTAGTGGTGGTGACTTAGGAGTTGGTAGTCAAAGTCAGGGGGAGCTGAGAGTATACACGAGGAGACAGAAACAGCAGCATGAGCCGCCTCCCGTGCCTGTGTCAGTACCCACAAATGTTGATGACCCAAGTCCCTCCTCTCCAGTGCCTTACTCTTCTCCTCCACCTGAGTCGATAGGTAACGATTCCTTCCCTGATACCTCTGAGACTCCTGTCTTGCCCCGCAGAACCTCTAGAGTCAATGCTGGAAAACCTCCAGCTAAGTTTGGTAATTGGGATACTGATATTACGAATTACATTTCATATGCATCCATTCCACCTGCATATAAGTCATTCATTGCATCGTTGCATTCAGTGCCTGTACCTAACAACTGGCAGGTAGCTAAGCAAGATCCTAGGTGGTTGAATGCTATGCACGAGGAACTCCAGGCCTTGAAGAAGAATGACACATGAGAGTTGGTACCTTTGCCAGCTGGGAAGCGTGCTGTTGGATGTAAGTGAGTGTATACGGTTAAGCAAACTCCAGAGGGCAAGATCGACAGATACAAGGCCAGATTGGTTGCTAAAGGCTACAGCCAAACATACGACATTGACTATGACGAGACATTTGCTCCAGTAGCAAAGATGAGTACTGTTAGAGTGTTGGTGTCATGTGCTGCCAACTTTAATTGGTCACTACATCAGCTAGATGTCAAGAATGCCTTTTTGCATGGAGATCTTCAAGAGGAGGTATATATGGAGATTCCACCAGGCTTCACTACTTCTCAAGTAGCTGGGAAGGTGTGCAAGTTGAAGAAGTCTTTGTATGGGTTAAAACAGTCTCCGAGGGCATGGTTTGATAGATTCAGGTTGGCAGTTTGTGGTATGGGGTACAAGCAGTGCAATGGTGATCATACTATGTTTTACAGGTACTCCAAAACTCGTATCACTATCCTGGCGGTCTATGTTGATGATATTGTAATCACTGGAGATGACGCTGAGGAAATCCTATTGTTGAAGAAGAAATTGGGAGAGGAATTTGAAGTTAAAGATCTGGGGCAGTTGAAGTACTTTCTCGGAATTGAAATTGCAAGGTCGCGAAAGGGTATAGTGCTTTCTCAGCGGAAGTATGCTCTGGATCTTCTCTCAGAGACAGGGATGTTGGGGTGTAGAGTTGCATCTACTCCTATTGAGTAGAATCATAAGATGAGTGCCGAGGGTGGGGACCCTGTGAGTAAAGAGCAATATCAAAGATTGGTTGGACGACTTATATATCTATGCCATACAAGACCTGATATTACTCATACAGTGAGTGTGGTGAGTAGATATATGCATGATCCCAGAGAGCAGCATATGGAGGCAGTTCGCAGAATTCTTAGATATATTAAAGGAAGCCCAGGAAAGGGGTTATGGTTCAGGAGTTTTGGACATCCGAGAATTGAAGGCTATTGTGATGCTGATTGGGCGGGTTGTGTGGATGATCGTAGATCCACTACAGGCTACTGTGTATTTGTTGGAGGCAATCTCGTATCTTGGCGTAGCAAGAAGCAAGATGTGGTGGCTAGGTCTACAGCTGAGGCCGAGTACAGAGCTATGGCAGTTAGTCTGTGCGAGTTGATGTGTGTAAAAAACATATTATCTGAGCTGCGCTTGTTTAGAAGAGACTCCTTACAACTTTGGTGTGACAACAAATCGGCGATTAATATTGCAAACAATCCAGTTCAGCATGATCGCACCAAACATGTGGAGATTGATCGGTTCTTTATCAAGGAGCAACTGAATAGAGGAGTTTTGACTTTGAGCTATGTGAAATCAGAAGAGCAGTTAGCTGATTGTTTAACAAAAGGATTAGGTTCTAGAGAGTATGATATCTTTTGTAACAAGATGGGGATGATTGATATCTATCGCCCATCTTGAGGGGGAGCGTTGAGTTATTTAGATACTAAGTGAATTAGTTAATGTTATAAGGACCTAGTTGTAAGAATGCATTAATATAAAAGAGGGGTCTCTCAATGAGAGAAACTAAGCCCTAATTTTAACCCAACCTTTCTACACTCCTTTATTTGCTTACATGCCTGAAATATAACAAGCACAACTCATTTTGGAAAGAATTTGTAGCATTCAAAAAGAAATTTTAATATTTTTGCTTACATCTTGGATCAAATTCAGAGGGTTTGATGGGACCTCGATATGTTTCTTTTCTTCTTGTCGTGTTTTTGTTTGAAACTTCTCCTCTTATCTCTCCATCTTCATATATCTTTGTTTTGATGGTTGTGACAGATGAATTCTCAAACTTCTTTCGAGCCTAGAATTAAAGGAGAAACCATGTGTGAATAAACTTTAGAGCATCCTAACATCTGAAATTGCATTACTTACGTCTTGTGTAGAGTCTGGCAAGATTTTTGATGGTTTGTTGTCTGAAGTTTCCTTCTTTTTCTGAATGTTGCCATTTGAAACCTGGCAACTTCGTTCTTGAAATTTTGGCAGCTTAACTTCAGCCTCCATTATTTTCTGTGGCAAGATGTCTACTTCTTGAGCTCTCATGTGTCTACCTTCCTTCCTTGTTATACTGGCCTTATCCAAATGAGCCCTTCCTTGATTGTTGCGGAATACCAGGATTCAAGATAGAAAGTCAATAAAAAAAGGGTTAACTGCGGATAGACCCCCTGTAGTTCTACTTGTGGAAAATAGACTCCCTGAATGATCTTCTTGATTCTTTTACCCTCATAGGAGGTAACATTGTTTTTTTTAATAGACTCCTAAGGGAAAAAGAGTCAAAAAAAATTTCACTTAGGGGGTCCATATGCAACAGGGAGTCTTAACTGCAATCGAGCGATACTACACTATGTACAATTAATCCTATAAAAAGCCTATTGAATTGGAGTGCAAAGGGGGAAAAGTGACTTACTTCCATCATCATCTATTCCACCAAAGAACTATTTGATCGATTGGCAAAATGAAGTGTGTAGGCTGTCTAAAAATTACAATAGATAGTTGACTCCTATCAGAC
Organism: Asparagus kiusianus; assembly: GCA_022839385.1. Taxonomy (NCBI): domain Eukaryota; kingdom Viridiplantae; phylum Streptophyta; class Magnoliopsida; order Asparagales; family Asparagaceae; genus Asparagus; species Asparagus kiusianus. The sequence continues at coordinate 308,667 of BQKN01064164.1, forward strand.
TTCAACCGACAGTTTTGACTAAGAAGGTTACAATTAGACGACTTTCTTGTTAACAAAGAAAGCCTACAATCAGAGGATTCTCCTATGGATCAAGAAAAGATTACAAGGCAACAATTTCTTCAAACCAAGATGCAGAATTCATCCTTGCAGCTAAAACACAAGTAATTTCCAAAGTCAACGCAATTACTATGCCCTCAGCTATTTCGCAGCTCCATATCGCTGCAAACGTAGCTCCATATTGCTACAAAACGCGACTCAAACGCAGCTCCATATCCCTGCAAACACAGCTCCATATCACTGCAAAACGCGACTCCAGATACTGCGTTTGGACGCAGGATCATACCTAGAACGCAAGTCAATTGACTTTGACTCGTTCAAACGTGATCCATACGGTTTCAAGAAAACCGCTGTTCACCCACGATCTGGGGAGTGGTTTAAGTGGGTCGTTATACCCGATTAATGGGGCGACTAAACCCTCATATAGGCGCGGATTATGGGGGCAGTTACACCCCTAATACCCCTATAAATATCAACAAACTCAAGAGAGTTGAGGATCAGATTTCGAGATCGGACTAGAGAGGGATTTTTGGAGATCGGATCATCTATAAGATCGGCTAAAGGGAGACTATGGGCAATAAGAAGATCTTGAAACATTCCTCAGCAATCAAGAATTCAAACACTTGGCATATTAACCGATCGTTCGGTTTCAACAACTCTGTTTAACAGAATTCTAACTCATTCTGAGTTACAAAACTCGTTAAAAGTTCTTAATCAAACTCATCACATAATCACTTATTCCAGTGAATTGAGACGATCGGATTGTTAACGGAGAGCAAATTCGACGCGAGCATTCGAAGGAGGCACTCCATCGCCACCGTGAAGAACCCAGACTTAAACAAAGGGGGGGGGGGGGAATCCAAATCATTCTCCTCTCTTTTGTAATCAGGAAATTCAATTGTAATTAAGATCGAGAGAATACAAGTCAATTTTTTATTCTTTTTACTTCAAATTTTCCATCAAACAAAGTGAAGGTAGAAATCAGTTTCATGCTTTTATATAACAAATTCAATGATATAATACTAGTAGTATAACTATGTACCTTTAAGAGCTCACTCTGTGACATTTGTGCATCTAGGGGAGCGTCTGCACTCAAAGAAGGGAAAGGAAGTCCGGCAGAAAATGGAAGCTCATTCTCCTCTTTGGAAGGAGATTGATTAGCAAACTGTTGGTTATTTTCTGCAATGTACATTCTTTAATAAATTAGATAAATAAGGCTTAACATTATCATGGAGTTCTTTTTTTTCTTAGGATCAATGCAATAACAAAGTTCTTTACCTGGCAAAGTAGTAGAAAAAAGCGGCCAATCTCTGCACGAAAACATATATAAGTACCATAAATTTTAACTTCTTCGACGATTTATATAAACACGGATACAGTTAGAAGAAACTGTTTCCTTATTTGGATGAGAAAACGTAAGAAATATTCATTGTTTAAGGGATGAAAACTTTTTTGCTTTCAGTCTATAATTTTCAAGAAAATATTACTAATTTCTGGATGAGAAAATGTAAGAAATATTCGTTGTTTAAGGGATAAATTTTTTTGCTTTCAGTCTATAATTTTCAAGAAAATATTGTTGGAGTTATAATAAAGTGTAACATAAAATTTAACATTGTAGTGAGAAAGTTTAGTCCCACATAGGAAATGAAATAGGAAGGAAGGGTGTTTATAAACCTTTCCCTTCTCTCTTATGCCTAGAAGAAAACAAAGGTTATGCTCCACACCACATGCGTGCGCCGATTGGGCCGGGCCGGGCTTGGGTTCGGGTTGGGTCGGGTGGGCGCGCTCACGACCTGCGGACACGAATACAGCTTCGGATTGCGGGGCTCTACATTTTGAATTTTTATTTTTTGCTAATTGAAACATTTAAAACGTGTTAAGCAATTAAAACAAACTAAACAATTAAAACATGTTAATCATTTGGCTGCGAAAATGAAAACGGTTAGCTAAATAAATGGGCGGGATTTATGGACTTAAATAACGAAACGGCTAACAGATTTATGAATAACGGTTGTTTTTCCCTTATAAAAGGACCTAAACCGGCAAGAGTTTAAGTATAGTGAAAAACACTTTCTCTCTTCTTCTCTGTTCTTCATCTTCATGTTCTTGCTGTTAAATCAATGTCGGTTCCCTGAAAGTCGAGAAGAATTCGCAAAACCTTCTTGAAGCTCGTGCCGACGAGAAGAAGGTCACCTGACCGAGGGTCGTTGTATCTCCGAAAACTTTTACCGCGTAGCCCTATACGAGAGGGGACAATTAGATTCTTAGGACAGTGCCTTGCACGTCTCGACCATCAGACCGTATTTCTAACCTTTTTATATTTTTCTTTACAATTAATTTTATTTCTGTGATAAAATATTAATCTGCTTTTATCTGATATTAATCTTCTGGTCAAAACATAATTTCGTGTTAATTATTGTCTAAACAGCTAATATTCCCAACAATCCAAGAATCTAATTTAGTTGTTTAGAATAATATCATGTTTAGCATGTTCACTATTCTGTTTCGTATTATGTTTGTTATGTTAATGCAGTTTACATCTTATAAAACCGACATGCTACACTTGATTCTGTTGTTTGAATGTTTAAATCATATATGTTACATTATAATAACAAAATTATTCATTCATCAGATCATGGCTACGAATAAAATTATGTCGGCTAAACCAGAGAAGTTTGATGGGAACAACTTTTGTCGTTGGCAAAACCAAATGATATTTTGGTCAACAACTCTAAATCTAGTAACAGCCATAGAACCAGACAACCCATATTCATCTAGACCAGTTACTAGGCTATCTTCCTCATCTTCCTCCACAGATTCCATTCCTATCCCAAGAACACCTCAAGAAATAGAGTATCATTGTCTACACAGAATCTTAGGAGCCTTATCTGATAGGTTATATGATATATATTATACTATCACTAATGCTAAAGTTCTGTGGGAAACACTAGAGAAAAAGTATGGTTTAGATGATATGTGAATTAAAAGATTTAAAGCTTCTGATTTTAACAAATTTAAAATGGTAGATTCTAAACCAATGAATGAGCAAATTCATGAATTCGAACATATAGTTCACCAATTAAAAGTGAATGGATCTATCTTAGATGAAATATGTAATGACCGTAAAATTTTAATATTAGTTAAAATAAATTTTTGGTATTTTAAAATATTTAATTATGATTTTTAAAAGAGTATTTGTATTTTTCTTAATTTTCTAGAATTTTCTATGATTTAAAGTCTAAGTTTTATATTTATTTAAATAGTTTTTATATTTATAAATTAAATTAGTGCAATGAAAATTTCTGGGATTTATCCGTTGTGTTACCGATACTATTACGTATCATTTTGAATAATATGTGGTATTATTATTATTATTACGTATATTTTTGTATAATACGCTGTATTATTAACTACGTATTAATTGTATAATTTTTTGTACTATTGCGTATTATTGGTCGTATTAATACAACTGGTACGTTTTATCGTGTAGATAATTGTCACATAATTATTTGATTTTAAATGTAAGTAAATATATTTTTATTTTTAATTATTTTCGTTTAATTGTACAATACGGGTATATTTTCGACAGTTTCATATCAACTGTTGTATTAGCTCAAAATGTACGTTTTTATTTGTAGATAATTATTATGTAATTAGTTTAATTTTTAAGTACCCAAAATTATTTATTTTTAATTATTTTCGCTTAAATACCTGAACCCATTTGAAAACAACCCGGGCTTTTTCTCCCCGCGTTAAACCCCCATCAGCTACCCCAACAATCCCGTTTCCCCCTCATCTTCTTTTCAAAAATTTCGGCTGCACGCGCACCGCATTCAATAATCTATTTTGTTTTTTTCAATTTTTTATTCTTTTTTTTCTTATTTAAACCCCCAGCCTCCTCTCTCTCTCTCTCGTACACTCTCTCTCTCTCCTCTTTCTTTCTCTTTCTCTCTTTCTCTCTCTCTCGAGTTCGATCCCCAGCCGCCGCTGACCGCCGCCGCTCCCTCCGACCTCGCCCTCCGACCTCTCCCCTCCGACGACCGCCAGCTCCGCCACCCAGCGCCCCTCTC
>BQKN01064164.1:312803-334588 GCA_022839385.1 Asparagus kiusianus
ATATTGTTTCCAGACGCTTAGCGTATTAGGTTGAGAAGGAAAGAAAAAAAAATAACAGTGTATATTTCTTCTCAATCTAATACGTCGCGGGCTTGTTCACGTTCCGATTCCCGGTATTTTGGGAAGCGGGGCGTGACAAAATATTTCAGATAGCCTATCTTATAGACAAACTTCCCAAGTCCTGGTTAGATTTTGTCAAAAACCTTAATCATACCCAAGAAGATCTTACTATTGAACAAGTGTTGAATACCATTAGAATCGAAGAGCAACATAGACTCAGGGAAAAAAATGTGATAAAATCCGAACCTAAAGAACCCAAAGTAAACAATGTTGAATCCAAACCCTTTACTCAACACAAGAAACGTCCCTTCCACCAAAATCAAAATAAAACATTTAAGAAAAAATCCTTTCATCAAAATAAGAACCATGTCCACTTTCAAAAGAAGGAAGGAGCTGAACGTCAAGCCTGTTTCGTTTGTGGACGAACCAACCACCTTGCTAAGGACTATTTTTACAAGAAGACAGAACCACCCAAGCCTAGGAAGGAAGGACCTCCACCTAATAAGTCACATGTAAACATGGTGACTTCCAGTTTAACTGAGACTGCTTTCAGGTCTGTTCTCTTCACCCCTGAAGTAAACATGATCTTTCAAGTAAATGATTGATGGATTGACACTGGAGCTAATATTCACGTTTGCTCTAATCAATATTTTTCCACCTATTAGGTCTCAAGCAGAGAAACTGTGACAATGGAAAATAATAATGTGGCTCCTGTATCTGGAATAGGTCGGATTAACCTAAAGCTGACTTCTGATAAGACTTTGATCCTGTAGGATGTCCATCATGTACCAGATATTAGGAGAAACTTGATTAGCGGATCTTTGTTAGTGCAACAAAGCTATAAGCTTGTTTTTAAATCAAATAAAGTTGTAATAACTAAGTGGTTGAATTTCATTGGAAAAGGATTTTTATGTGATGATCTTTTTAAATTAAATGTTAAGAATTCTATCCTTGCATCTCCAATGGCTTTGAATATCGAACCTTCCATCACTTGGCATCAAAGATCAGGACACGTGAATTATAATTCAAGTAAAAGATTAATGCATCTCAATATAATTCCAAAGCTTAATATAAAAGATGATGGAAAATGTAAAATACGTGTAGAAGCTAAACTTCCTAAGAAACCCTTTAAAACTATTGATAGAGATTCTGAGATATTAGAACTCATCCATAGTGATGTCTATGATCCAGGAAGAACATCTATAGGAGGTAACAAATATTTCATAACTTTTATAGATGATTGTTCTAAATATTGTTACCTCTACATAATTAAGATCAAAGATGAAGTTATAAAAAAATTCCAAATATATAAAGAAGAAGTTAAAAATTAGTTAGACAGAAAAATTAAAATACTAAGATCAGATAGAGGTGGTGAATACACTTCTAATGAATTAAAACAATTCTATGAAGAGAATGAAATCATTCATAAAATAACTGCTCCGTATACACCTCAATCAAATGGAGTAGCTGAGAGAAAGAATAGAACTTTAATGGACATGGTAAACTCAATGTTAATTAATTCTAGTGTGCCAGAGAATCTGTGGGGAGAAGCTCTCATGACTGCTTGCCATTGTTTGCGGTAAAAATTGCTATCTTCATTGCTATCGAATCTATTACAACTTTAGTCATTACAATAAACTCGAATAAAATAAAAAGTTGATCTTTTTATAAGATCTCCTTACACAATGAAAATAAAATAAGTTTACAACTTTGTCAAACAAACCAGGGAGATCATTTGTCGGTCTTCTGCTTGCGTGGGTGTCTTTGCCTATGCCGGGGTTTATCCGTGGACCATCGTCGATCAGATCTGATTGCTGAAAAATTGGGCATAGCTTCGTCTATCCTCGAAGGGATCAAGAAAACTGTAGCTCTTATCTCGGTGAAGCGAGATAATCACTCTTCTTAAGATTACTGCAACGGGATAATCCTAAGGAACGGATCCGAGAAATTGTAGATCTGACGAATCTCTCTCTATTGCGTTGAAGAACTAGATCCGATCTCTCCTCCTGCTCTCTGAAATTCGTGTACCTTCAGCCTTCAATCCGGCAGGGCTTCGCCTAATCTCCAAAATTCCAGCTCTCTAAAAATGAGGGCCTAAGGCTTGTATTTATAGGCTTGAGGGGCTAACGAAGCGGTTAAAACCACCCTAAAGCCCAAATCTGCATTAGAGACACCCCAGGGTGTCTCCATCTGAGCCGAGACACCCTAGGGTGTCTCGGCCTTGGCTGAGACACCTTGGGGTGTCTCGTTTGGCCGAGACACCTCGAAGTGTTGAGACGCCGCTTTTTTCCGTATGTTCGTTCGTTTCTACCGTAACTTCTTCGTCCGTACTCGGATTTGAGTGATTCGAAGCACGTTGGAAAGCCGACGAGGAGTTCTATCAGCTCCGATGGTTGGATCATCTGTAGAACGAATGAGACACGAAGGGCATTTCGTCTTTTGTAAGTGACACGGGGCTCCCGATCAGTTCGTATCTTTATTATTCTGAAACTCCGTTGCTTCACATAGTTTGCTGATTCACTTCGAGCGTTCATCGACGTCACTCAAGCTTCTATGAACCAGATGGTGACGTTCATCGTCTTCTCTTAGCTTTGAGCTGTTCGTGGAGACCTATAGGTAATTTTTGATGCCTACAGATACCCCCTCCAAAGCGTTCCAGACTCGTTTCTTTTATAGAAGAGGCTGGAATACTTTGGATATGATTGGTCTAGCCTTCGATTGGTGTATAGGACCTGTAGTTAGCTTCAACTCTTGGCTCCTTCGATTTTTTCAGTCTATTCAATACTTTGACGAATAGCCGAAATCCTTCCGGCGCTGCGTTTATCGCTTGGCCGTCGTCGGAGTCTCGAGTCTACCACCAGTGAGTTGAGTTTGGCTCGTGTCATTGAGTTGACTTTGAACTGACTACCTCTGTCACATTGTGCTGACTTAGGGTTTCAGATTACCGTATGTTAACTTTTTGTCGCAACGCGTTGAATGGCGTTGACCTAGGGTTACGCGTTGACCGGCGTTGACCCCAGGGTTTCGAACGTCGAACGTTGACTTTTTGGTCGCAACGTGTTGACTGGCGTTGACCTAGGGTTACGCATTGATCGGCGTTGACCCTAGGGTTTTGAACGTCGTACGTTGACACAGTTTATACTCGTACGTTTACTGGAGTATACATAGTTTAAGCTCTTAAGGTATTGGAGCACGGCGGTCCCAAGTGTCGGGGTTGCAGGACCAACTGTTAAAGCTGATTCATCTGTATTTGTGGATCTTATTTTAATGTTGTTGGATAATCGAGTCACGAGACCAACTAACAGAGCTGATGCATTAATGACTCGCACTTACAGAATTTTTGGCAAATTCTCAGCCATCAACGGGTTTGATGAGCCTCTACCGACTACCGTTTGAGTCGGGCTAGCATGCAGATTGTTTAGATCCGTTCTGCACATAACGTTGTGCTAAAAGAGTTAACTCTTTTAGTGCTACGATATTGAATACGTAGACTTCATCTTTCTCACGGGAATAGACTACCCGGCAACGCGTGTTAGGCGCTGACTTATCCTTACCTGGGATTCAGGATAAAAATCCCCAGACTCGGATTCTGGTGTCTTCTTCAATCGGTAAAAGACTAAACCGGCAACGCGTGTTAGGCGTTGACTTATCCTTGCTTAGGCTTCGGGATAAAATTCCCCGTGCGTGTGAGGCACGGATTATGGTGTTATTAATAACAACCTGCCATAATGTTGAATATGTGGTTTTTTGTCCTTTTTACGGTCAAAGACTAACCAGCAATACGTGCTAGACATAGACTTTGGGATTTTTAGCAAACCCCCAGCCATCAACGGGTTTGACGTGCCTTTATCGATTACTGTTTGAATCGGGCTAGCATGTGAATTATTAAAACCCGTTTCACATGTAACGTTGTGCTAAGAAAATTGCTTCTCTTAGACTTAATGCTATGATTTTGAATACATAGACTTCGCCATTTCTTACGGGAACATGGCATTCGGTAATACGTATTAGATGTTGACTCATCCCTATTTAGGATTCGGGATGAAAGTCTCCAGAATTGTACTCTGGTGTCTTTTTCAATCGGTGAAAGACTAAACCGGCAACGCGTATTAGGCGTTGACTCATCCCTACTTAGGATTCGGGATGAAAGTCCCCAGAATTATACTCTGGTGTCTTTTTTCAATCGGTGAAAGATTAAACCGGCAACGCGTGTTAGGCGTTGGCTTATCCCTGCTTAGGCTTCGGGATAAAATTCCCCGTGCATGTGAAGCACGGATTTTGGCGTTATGAATAACAACCTGCCACAATATTGAATATGTAGGCTTTTGTCCTTTTTACAGTTAAGGACTAACCGGCAACGCGTGTTAGGCGCTGACTTATCCCTACTTAGGCTTCGGGATAAAATACCCCAGACTGGATTCTGGTGTCTTTTTCAATTGGTGAAAGACTAAACCGGCAACGCGTGTTAGGCGTTGACTATCCCTACTCAGGATTCGGGATAAAATTCCCCATGCATAAAAGGCATGGATTTTTGTTGCTACGATATTGAATACGTAGACTCGGTCGTTTTCATGGGAACGAACCACCCAGCAGCACGAGTTAAGTGCTGACTTATCCCTACTTAGGCTTCGGGATAAAATACCCCAGACAGGTATTCTGGTGTCTTTTTCAATCGGTGAAAGACTAAACCAGCTTTTGGAGTTGAAGGCTGGTGTCTCCTCTTGGGGCAAAGACGAGCCCGAAATGGGAGAGGAAAAAATTTTATATTCTATCTCCCAACGCCGAAGAGGAAGAATTTTATATTCTATCTCCAGTTGGAAAGGAGACTCGAGGTGGGATCTCCACCCCCAGAATTCGGAAAGGTAAAACTAGGAGTGGGATCTCCACTCCGAGAATCGAAAAAATTCGGATAACCCTAACTGTTGGAAGGTTTGATTACCGAACTAAAGATGAATTTCTCATTTATCGAGAGTGAATCATGGTTTTGGTCCTAACTGTAGGAAGGTTTGACCAAGCGGGAGCTTGAGATGACCCTAACTGTAGGAAGGTTTGATCACTCGGTTTGAAAGTGGACCTCTCGTTCATTAGAGGAATCGAGAGGGGATTTTGGTTTTGGCCCTAACTATAGGAAGGTTTGACCAAGTGGGTGTGGGAGTACAAATCACAATAGGAGTGTTGACTTGTACAAATTACTCAGAAGAAATTCCTGGTGTTAAGTTATAAGGTCTTAACACGAAGGGGTTTGACAATTCACCAAGGATTGATATCAAAATTCTAAGTATTATATCCGGATTCTAATGATGGGAGTGTTGAGTGCACAGATACATCGAAAGTTTGAGTGGATTTAACCGAAAGGAATTTTAGTGGACTCACTGTCAATTAATTTGATCAGTGAGGGATTTTATGGTGGAAGACTGTGAGTCGTTAAACACCAACAGGAGTTTTGTGAGGGAAGATTGATCCAACGAAGTGATCGAATCTCATCTCAGCAAAAGAGTGTTTGGAAATCACAGTGAGGTTTAGTGTTTATCACTTTTTTTGTAATGATCGGGTTATCCCTAAGAAAATTACATGTAACATTCTTTCGGGAACTTCCCGTTACATGAATTATCCACCCCCAGCTTTTCTTGCAAAACTGGGTTTATCATTGTATTGGCTGCATGATCGGCTTATCCTTAAGAATACCACGCATGGCATTCTCTAGGAACTTCCCGTGGAAGAAAGGAAATAGTTTAGACTCATATACCTATTGGAGTATTGAGAAGCAGTTTATACTCGTATACTTGTCGGAGTGTTGCCATTCTTATTTGGCTTATCCTAGCGTTATGACGCCGGCTTCAACCAAGGTCTGGATGCTATTCTTTAAAGTAAAGCAAGCCTTGGTAGGATGAAGGATCCTCCTGTGGTACGCGCAATATTTCGGATCTACAGTATTGTCAGCTTCATCTTGATTCGTGATGGGTGGCAGCTTGATCTTATTATTTTCGAGAAGGGTCTCGAAGATGGCTGGAACGTCTTCGTCCTTGAATGAGTACTCTTTTTGGAGCCTCTGATCCGAAGTCTTCTGCTATCTTCGGGGCTGCTGTTGCGACGTCTGATTAACATCAACAGCTGTTGTAGGTGCCTTCCCTTCATCATGGGAAATGAGACTCGGGTTCAGAAGGTTAGCCATCGGTTGGCTTCTTTCGACCTTCCTCCTTCTAAGGAAGCGTTCGGCCTGCTCTCCATGCACCTTCAACTCTTTCCAGGTATTGAGCGGCTCTACTCCCATAACGCCTAAGATATTAATGGACAAATTGTTATGACAAGTCTGCAAGACAAATTCCTCCGTGACAGGATCCTTACAGTTCATTGCCTGATTGTGGAAGCGTTTGATGAAGGTATCCACCGACTCTCCGTCTTTCTATTTCTCATCGAAGAGTGTCCGGATTGACACTTCAGCGTCATCATCGAAGAAATGACCAAGGAACATGCTCTCCAGGTCCTCCCATCTAGTGATGCTTCCGTGTTTGAGACGGTGGTACCAATCGAAGGCAGGCCCGCGAAGGGTACCAACGAATGACCGCACCATCAAGGGATCGTTGCCAGAAATTGTGCCCAAATGGGACTTAAAGTAGATTAGATGCTGAGTAGGCGAGCCCTTCCCGTCGAATGGCGTGAAGTTGATCAGGTTGAACTTTGCCGGATACGGGATCGCATCCCACTCTTTCGGGTAAGGACACGGAATGTCGGTCTTCTTTACATCTTGAGCAGACATTAAAGCGTTAATTTTGCTCTCAAGGTCCTTCATCTTTCCGTCCTTATCTATATCCTGTTTTGGACAATTTTCGAGAGGAATAATGCGGCCACCCGCAGCATTATCATCTTTGGTGGGACCACCTCCAGTATTGTTGTCCTTAGTGGGACCACCCCCAGCGTTCTGGTCAATGGGAGGGTCATCAGCCTTAAGGTGTTCATCCGTATCTGAATCGCTATCTGTTTGATTAGCATTGTTGCGATGACTGGATTCACCGAATTGAATGGACAGAGCCCGAATTTGTTGGTCATGCTCTTCCCTCATTCGTAGCATAGCCATTTCCATTTCGATCTTGAATGCCTCTTTCTGCTTGGCCAAGGCATCCTCAACCATTTTGGCTACTTCGTCAGTGTTAATCATAAATACCTCACGAGATTGTCCGGGACTGGATACGGTGGCTTCTGAAGCGACTGCCGAGCAAGCGTCTGACGCTTCATCGTCCGAGGATAGTCCTCTGGTCATCCTCAAATAATCTCTACGTCTAGTAGTCTCTGCACGTAGCCGAGTTAAACGATGCGATACAAGCGGATCAGAGCTAGAAGGTCGAATCGATTTTCCCTTATCAACCATATTGATGGTGACCTCTGGGGTTTCGTCACCTTGATCGACCGATCGCCTCTTGCTAAAATGCCTTGATTTGGGTTTTAATGCTTCTGTGGAGATACTCTCGAATATCGAGACCCTCCGTGGAGCGGTCTTGGGGCAGCTACATGCTGATAATACTGCCTTGATAATTTTGGTACACGGACAGTGAAAGTCTGTTTCCCGGGTACTTCTCTTTCGAGATTTATTCGAACCCCCAGCCCGATAGTACAACTCATCGACGTTGCGGTCAGAGCAACCTATTGGCTGTTTACATGAATTCTCAGGTATAACGCATTTTTTTTGTCTGAAGCGTTTTCATCTGAGTAAACATCGCCTTGTTGGCGTCTACAGGAGTCACACGCTTGGAATCACACATTTGTGAGGGTGAAACCTTAACGGGCTCCTGATTTTCTACGCGCACCGCCAAGCGGGCCGTTGCAGAAATCATTTTGTTAGGAGGTCGCGTACGACCCCCAGTTTGGGTGTTTGCTCGTGGTTCCTTCAATGGTCCCAAGCGTTCCTTAACAGGCTCTTTGCCTCGATCTTCGGGTGGAGAACTGAGGTGATCCTTCAGAGGAATCCTGAACTTGGGGAAATCCCCGCCACGGTGGGGCTTTACCGGAGGTTCGGGATCTAAAGTTGAAAAAAGCTTAATGACAGTTCCGTTTGTTTTTGCCTTAGGCGCTGATTTGGCTTTTGGCATCCAAACTTGTTTAGATCTCGGTGATCTCTTAACCGCCTCTTCCTTTTGCATTTCATGTGCTTTTCGCGCAATGGTCCTGGCATGCGCAAGCAAGGCGCGGCGCTTCTGGATTCCCTCCTCGAGAGTAGAGCGGGTTCGTTTGACATGAACCCATTCGTTAATTGGAGGTCGAGAGGAGGATTCCGATGCTGGTCGTGGCGACAGATTAGCCACTTGGCGCTTCCTGAACTCCAGATCTGCTTGGTAATGGAGTCCATCCACCTGATCCAAAGCCTTGACAAATTGGCGCGCGAGGCGTTGGCATTTCCTTTGACGTGCTCTCTTTGATAGGGTTGGCGCGCCTTCAGCAGTCGGCTCCTTGATCGCAAAGGAGTTCAGATCTACGGATCTGGTCTCATCGAATGCCGGCGGATCGTTGCAAGGTGCAACTGTAGTAGCGACGGCGTGGAGATTGACTTCTCGGATCTTCAGATCTGGAGACCGGTGGATCTTTTGGGGGGAGGAGATCTTCCTACGCCTATGAGGAGGAGCAGATCTGGAGGAGGAGGAGGAGATGTACTCTTCGAATTTCTGCTGGTCGAATTCGTATTCGACCTCTTCGAGCACCGGGATCTTGATTGTCGGCTGCGACACGACAGCGTCGGCAGTGAAGCTGTTGGCTCCCACTGTGGTCGCCAGTTTGTTTGCGGTGAAAATTGCTATCTTCATTGCTATCGAATCTATTACAACTTTAGTCATTACAATAAACTCGAATAAAATAAAAAGTTGATCTTTTTATAAGATCTCCTTACACAATGAAAATAAAACAAGTTTACAACTTTGTCAAACAAACGCAGGGAGATCGTTTATCGGTCTTCTGCTTGCGTGGGTGTCTTTGCCTGTGCCGGGGTTTATCCGTGGACCACCGTCGATCAGATCTGATTGCTGAAAAATTAGGCAGAGCTTCGTCTATCTGCAAAGGGATCGAGAAAACTGTAGCTCTTATCTCGGCGAAGCGAGATAATCACTCTTCTTAAGATTATCACAACGGGATAATCCTAAGAAACGGATCCGAGAAATTGTAGATCTGACGAATCTCTCTCTATTGCGTTGAAGAACTAGATCCGATCTCTCCTCCTCCTCTCTGAAATTCGTGTACCTTCAGCCTTCAATCCGGCAGGGCTTCGCCTAATCTCCAAAATTCCAGCTCTCCAAAAATGAGGGCCTAAGGCTTGTATTTATAGGCTTGAGGGGCTAACGAAGTGGTTAAAACCACCCAAAAGCCCAAATCTGCATTGGAGACACCCCAGGGTGTCTCCATCTGAGCCGAGACACCTCGAAGTGTTGAGACGCCGCTTTTTTCCGTATGTTCGTTCGTTTCTGCCGTAACTTCTTCATCCGTACTCGGAATTGAGTGATTCGAAGCACGTTGGAAAGCCGACGAGGAGTTCTATCAGCTCCGATGGTTGGATCATCTGTAGAACGAATGAGACACGAATGGCATTTCGTTTTTTGTAAGTGACACGGGGCTCCCGATCAGTTCGTATCTTTATTATTCTGAAACTCCATTGCTTCACATAGTTTGCCGATTCACTTCGAGCGTTCATCGACGTCACTCAAGCTTCTGTGAACCAGATGGTGATGTTCATCATCTTCTCTTAGCTTTGAGCTGTTCGTGGAGACCTATAGGCAATTTTCGATGCCTACAGCCATATACTAAATAGAATTCCATTCAAGAATTCTGATAAAACACCTTACACAATTTGGAAGAATAGAAATCCTAATTTAGATCACCTAAAAGTATGGGGGTGCTTAGCAAAAGTTAAAATACCTGAGAATAAGAGAAAAAAGATTGACCCTAAAACTGCAGATGGAATATTTATTGGCTATGCTTCTGATAGTAATGCAAATAGATTTTTAATAATCAACTCTGACATTAATGAGATAGCCAACAACACCATAATTGAAGCTAGGGATGCACATTACTTTGAAAATATTTTTCCTTACAAGACCAGAGTAAACAACACAGGTCCTAGCTCTAGCAATTCAAATCCTAGTTCTTGTAGGATCTGAAATAGATACACTAGAACACTAGAGGGAGTGAATAGTATTCTTTTAGAATTTATACAAAGTAGATTATAAATTGCAAAGAAAAATGGCAATCTCAGAAAATGAACATGACAAACACAAGCATGTATACTGGTTCCACCTCCCCGGTGTACATCCAGTCCCCAAGCAAATCCCGCTTGAGAGTTTCCACTATGATTTTGAAATCTTATAAAATCAAAAGCAAACCTGACCAATTTGCAAGACCATGCAAATTGCAAACCCAATTGACAAGACCATGCCAATTGTAAACCGATATCTAGACCAAGAGATCAACCCCTCTCATAAACCGAGAGAATCTTTCTTTGAAGCAATGTACAATTCCAATCCTATAAGCCTTGATGTGGATGTGAACGTGTAACAATGGCTTATCAATCTTTTTAACTCTCTGAATATTACCTAAACAAGCTTTAAGAATGATAGGAATAAAGGCAATATCAGAAACTCTCTTTTATAGAAAAACAGATTGAAAAACTAAAAGTTTAGAGAGTTAATTTGCACAATATGTGAATCTTATAAGTGTAAAACTTGGTGCTTATTTTCTGATGTTTAAACCTATTTATAGCCTCTGAAATGACATAATTTTAAACCCAATTAACGTCCACAAAATGGCTATAAACAGACACTTATTCAAAATCTGAAATCTGAAAAAACTGCATCTGTAGTTGACTACAAGTCATAGTAGTCGACTACACTAAGTCTAAACGGACTCTGTGAAGTCAGAAAATTGCTTAGTAGTCGACTACAAGGCACAGTAGTCGACTACACTGTAAACTCACAGATTCTGGAATTTTCTCTTTAGTATTTTGATCGTAACTTTCTCATCCGATATCAGAATGAGGTGATTTAAGATTTGTTGGAAAGCTCTTGAAGAGACCTATAACTTTGATCTTTTGAGATTTTCCAGATTCTAATTTCTAAGGGGTATAAATGACATGTTTTAAGACTCACTCAATATTTATAAACTCTAATGGCTAACATAGGGGATTTCTATTGTTAACCAACATACTAAGCATGTGTTAGTATATTCTAACACTATGTGTGTGCATGTGTATGAGTGATCAAGGCTTGTACAAATTTCTAAGCAAAGAAAATATAAAATTATATTTTGACAATAAAGTATATCTTCTTCTTTGCTTCATTTTGCCTTGAACTCATCTATGTCTTGAGTATCTCTTTGAATATAATTGTTGATATAGCTCTGATACTGCAAAACAAATGTTAGCACATAATACACACAACATATAATATTTGTTATCATCAAAATAAACTAATCTTGGGGTCAAGATTCCTAACATTCTCCCTCTTTTTTATGATGACAAATATATGTTATTAAGATATAAAAATTTTAATCCCCCTGCATAAAATCATTAAATAAAATCTTTTACTCCCCCTGCATCAAAGCATTAGTAAAAAATTTAAAATTTAAAATTTTCTATATAACTCCCCCTTTGTCATTAACAAAAAGAAATAAACATAATTCTAGTTAAATTTTTCTTTTCCCGGGTACCTTAATAAAAATATTAAGCACTTTGGTACCCTTTTATATTATATCATTAGGATTAGCCTTTAGGAATCCAAATCCACTTGGAATTTGGTTTCCATTTATTAACATAAGTGTAATTCTTTGAATTGTAAACTTTATGCATATAAGATGAAATATAATCATGCCTATCATGAATATTCAAATTCTTAGGAATCCATATATACTTATTTTGTTTAGCATGAATATTCTTATTATTATTTTTCAAAACATAATTATTCTTTATAAAATACTTAGGAACAAATTCAATGCCAAAATGATTGTTTGAAGATTTTTGAAATAAGAGCAAATTATTCAAATTCTCTTTACTTTTATTGAATTTACTAACATTCAAATATATATCATCATATTTTAATTTAATAGAAGAAATATTTTTATCTAAAACATTAATGCGAATTTTTAAATCATTGCATTCTGATTTTAGATAAACATTCTCATTAGTCAAAATATGATTTTCTTTAAGCAATGATTTATTTTCCTCTTTCAATTCAATTACTTGAGAATAAGAAATAGTAGAAGAATTAAAATTAGAAATTTCTTCAAGTAATCTTTTATTTTCACCTTTAAGAAAATTATGTGAAGCCTTTAATCTCATAAATGTTTCATATAATTCATTGAAAGCATCTAAAAGCTCTTCATTGTCACTTACTTCATCTTGTGTCATAAAACACATATAAGCGCTTTCTTTTTCTTTGATTTCTTCATCCGAAGACGAATCATCACTATCATCCCATGTAGCCACCAAAGCCTTCCTTTTCTTGTTGAATTTTGTAGACTTTGACTTTGATTTTAGAAGGGGACAATTATTCTTCATATGTCCTGCCTTATTGCAACCATAACAAATAAAATTATTGTTAGTATCTTTAACATTACTTGTACCTTCATGAGTTACCTCGAGTGTGTGCCAAATATCATATGCGGATGTGGCCATTGACACCCTATTGAACTCATTCTTGTCAAGAGCACAAAATAAGACATTCATTGCTTTAGAATCCAAGTTTGCATTGTTCCTTTGAGATGTAGTCCATTCCGTGAAAGGAGTGGTTGGCTTCTCATATTTTGTTTCCACAATGCTCCAAAGTTCGTATCCAATTGATTAAAGGTAAATCTTCATTCGGTACTTCCAATAGTTGTAATTCAATCCATCGAACATTGGTGGACGATTTGTAGAGTGATCTTCTTTGAATTGTGATGTATTTGAAGATGCCATCTTTCACCTTGCTCTGATACCAAATGTAGGATCTGAAATAGATACACTAGAACACTAGAGGGGGTGAATAGTATTCTTTTAGAATTTATGCAAAGTAGATTATAAATTGCAAAGAAAAATGGCAATCTCAGAAAATGAACATCACAAACACAAGCATGTATACTGGTTCCACCTCCCCGGTGTACATCTAGTCCCCAAGCAAATCCCGCTTGAGAGTTTCCACTATGATTTTAAAACCTTACAAAATCAAAAGAAAACCTGACCAATTTGCAAGACCATGCAAATTGCAAACCCAATTGACAAGACCATGCTAATTGTAAACCGATCTCTAGACCAAGAGATCAACCCCTCTCATAAACCGAGAGAATCTTTCTTTGAAGCAATGTACAATTCCAATCCTATAAGCCTTGATGTGGATGTGAACGTGTAACAATGACTTATCAATCTTTTTAACTCTCTGAATATTGCCTAAACAAGCTTTAAGAATGATAGGAATAAAGGCAATATCAGAAACTCTCTTTTATAGAAAAACAGATTGAAAAACTAAAAGTTTAGAGAGTTAATTTGCACAATATGTGAATCTTATAAGTGCAAAACTTGGTACTTGTTTTCTGATGTTTAAACCTATTTATAGCCTCTGAAATGACATAATTTTAAACCCAATTAACGTCCACAAAACGGCTATAAACAGACACTTATTCAAAACCTAAAATCTAAAAAAACTGCATCTGTAGTCGACTACAAGTCATAGTAGTCGACTACACTGAGTCTAAACAGACTCTGTGAAGTCAAAAAATTGCTTAGTAGTCGACTACAAGGCACAGTAGTCGACTACACTGTAAACTCACAGATTCTGATATTTTCTCTTTAGTATTTTGACCGTAACCTTCTCATCCGATATCAGAATGAGGTAATTTAAGATTTGTTGGAAAGCTCTTGAAGAGACATACAATTTTAATCTTTTGAGTTTTTTCAGATTCTAATTTCTAAGGGGTATAAATGACATGTTTTAAGACTCACTCAATATTTATAAACTCTAATGGCTAACATAGGGGATTTCTATTGTTAACCAACATACTAAGCATGTGTTAGTATATTCTAACACTATGTGTGTGCATGTGTATGAGTGATCAAGGATTGTACAAATTTCTAAGCAAAGAAAATATAAAATTACATTTTGACAATAAAGTATATCTTCTTCTTTGCTTCATTTTGCCTTGAACTCATCTATGTCTTGAGTATCTCTTTGAATATAATTGTTGATATAGCTCTGATACTGCAAAACAAATGTTAGCACATAATACACACAACATATAATATTTGTTATCATCAAAATAAACTAATCTTAGGGTCAAGATTTCTAACAGTTCTAACCAAGGTGAAACTAGTTCTAAACAAATTAGACCACTAGAAAGTCCAGAGGAGCCTAGGAGAAGTAAAAGAACTAGAATAGAAAATGTCCATGAAGATTTCTATGCATTACTTGTAGAAGATTCTCTAATTACATTTGAAGATGCAATGAAATCAGTAGATGCTCCATTTTGGAAGGAAGCTATAAATAATGAGATGCAATCTATAGTTCAAAATCATACTTGGGAACTAACTGATCTTCCTTCAAGCTGCAAAACTATAGGATGTAAATAGGTATTTAAGAAGAAACTTAGACAAGATGGAACAATAGATAAATATAAGGGCAGATTAGTAGCTAAAGAATATACCCAAAAATATGGTATTAATTATTTTGATGTCTATTCCCCAGTAGCTAGGATTACTACCATTAGAGTCCTTATAGCTTTAGCATCCATTCACAAACTTATAATACATCAAATGGATGTTAAAACTATATTCTTAAATGGAGACTTAGATGATGAAATTTATATGGATCAACCCGAGGGATTTGTTACCTCTGGACAAGAGAAGAAAGTATACAAACTTATTAGATCACTATATGGTCTCAAACAAGCTCTAAAACAATGACATATGGAATTTGTTGAGATCATACTATCCTATGAATTTGTAATTAATCAAACAGATGAGTGTGTATATCATAAAACAGATAATAACAACAAAATTGTGATTTTATGCTTATATGTTGATGATATTCTTATTTTTGGCTCTGATATACAAAGCATAAATGAAATCAAACATTTTTTATCATAAAATTTTGATATGAAAGATTTAGGATAATTTGATTTAATTCTTAACACTAAAATCTTGAAAAATGAGAATGGATATGTGTTGTCACAATCACACTACGTAGAGAAAATACTCAAGAACTTTTATGATCTAAATTGTCAACCTGTTTCTACTCTATATGATCCTAATATACATCTAAAGAAAAATACAGGTTATCCTCAATTACAAAGAGAATATGTACAAATAATTGGATCATTAAGATTCTTAACAAATTACACCAGACCTGACATTGCTTATGCAGTAAATAGACTTAGTAAAAATACATCAAATCCTGATAATAGTCATTGGGATGCTCTAGAAAGAATTTTGAGGTATCTAAAAGGAACTATGAACTATGGTTTACATTATAAAGGTTATCCATCTGTATTAGAAGGATACTCAGATGCAAATTGGATTAGTGACTCAGTAGATGTAAAATCCACCACTGGTTTTGTGTTCCTTTTAGGAGGAGGAGTTGTGTCCTAGAAATCTACTAAACAAACTGTAATTGCTAGAAGTACAATGGAATCAGAAATAATAGCTCTTGATATTACTAGTATAGAAGCTGAATGGTTGAAAGATTTACTTACTGAAATTCTATTAATACAAAAACCATTACTAGCTATTTCTATTTATTGTGATTGCAGGTCAGCGATTGACAAATGTCATCAAGAGAATGTAAATGTGAAGATGAATCGACACTTAAAAGTGCGATATAAATCCTTGAGATATAAGATGAAAAACCATGTAATAGACTTAGATTTTGTAAGATCAGAGAAAAATCTTATAGATCACTTAACTAAAGGCTTATCTAAGATGGTGGTCCTAGAATCATCGAGGGGGATGGGATTAAGCCCATAAAAAAATCACTATAGTGGCAACCCAACCTCGCAGAGGTTCAATGGATAGAAACAAACTGGATGAGTGATTAATTGTGAGGAGCACTG
This sequence comes from Asparagus kiusianus, assembly GCA_022839385.1. NCBI lineage: Eukaryota > Viridiplantae > Streptophyta > Magnoliopsida > Asparagales > Asparagaceae > Asparagus > Asparagus kiusianus. The sequence goes on from BQKN01064164.1 coordinate 328,908, forward strand.
AATTTATTTGCTCCTATCCCTAGGATGATCAGTGCTCATAAAAAACAAGTGAAAGGTTGAGTTAAACTCTTAATGAATTCAAGACCCATGAGGCAGGATGCTTACTTGCTCGCATCCTTATTAGGATTTACCTATATGTGTGTAGTTGTGAGGCCACGACTATGGAATCAGGGCTGCTCCCTAGTAACACACATGAAAGATACCTGCGCAAGGCCGATAATAGCACAATCCATTTAGAATTCTTCAAAACTGTACTATACGTGCTTTCTGTAGAAATCCGATAAATGAGATTGGTTCAAGGCGTAGTCCACCAAGCTCTCACGAATCTATACAACTGTCACTAAGTGAAGGTTCAAACCGAAAGGTACCTCCACCTATTACATAGTAAAGGGAACCAACATTCTTAATTTTCAAAGTTCTTCTTTTACTCTTAATTTTGAATTATTTTAAGTTTTAAGTTATATGGGAGATTGTTGGAGTTATAATAAAGAGTAACTTAAAACTTAACATTGTAGTGGGAAAGTTTAGTCCCACATAGGAAATAGAATAGAAAGGAAGGGTGTTTATAAGCCTTTCCCTTCTCTCTTATGCCTAGAAGAAAACAAAGGTTATGCTCCACACCACACACGCGCGGGTCGGGCTCGGGTTCGGGTCAGGTCGGTGGCGCACGCCCACGACCTAAGGACACGAAAGCAGCTTCGGATTGAGGGGCTCTTAACTTGCTACATTTTGAATTTTTATTTTTTGCTAATTGAAACATTTAAAACGTGTTAAGCAATTAAAACAAACTAAATAATTAAAACGTGTTAATAATTTGGCTGCGAAAATGAAAATGGTTAGCTAAATAAATGGGCGGGATTTATGGACTTAAATAACGAAACGGCTAGCGGATTTATGAATAAGGGTTGTTTTTCCCCTATAAAAGGACCTAAATCTGCAAGAGTTTAAGCACAGTGAAAAACACTTTCTCTCTTCTTCTCTGTTCTTCATCTTCGTGTTCTTGTTGTTAAATCATTGTTGGTTCCCTAAAAGTCGAGAAGAATTCGCAAAACCTTCTTGAAGCTCGTGTCGACGAGAAGGAGGTCGCCTGACCGAGGGTCGTTGTATCTCCGAGAACTTTTACCGCGTAGCCCTACACGAGAGGGGGCAATCAGATTCTTGGGACAGTACCTTACACGCCTCGACCATCAGGCCATATTTCTAACCTTTTTATATTTTTCTTTACAATTAATTTCATTTCTATGATAAAATATTAATCTGCTTTTATCTGATATTAATCTTCTGTTCAAAACATAATTTCGTGTTAATTATTGTCTAAACAGCTAATATTCCCAACAAATATTACTAGTTTCTTAATATTTTTGGTATAAGCTTACGGGATTAGCATTTGTGCGAGATTTCGAATCTGGTTCGATGTGTGACTCTGCAGTCTGCTCAAGGCCCTTCCTATATCCGTGTCCTGAGGCCGAAAAATTAGTATTTTGATAAGAAACCAAGACAAATACAACTCTGATAACTGATAAAACCTAGAGTCATTGAGCAGTACTCAGAGTTGGGGCACACAATTCTTACTCTGAGAATTTCTTGAGATACTCATAGCACTTGCAGCTGTCTCAGTGACTCAAACAGAGTTTTTTCCGACTGCAAAGAAACAAGCATAGCCAAACCAAATTCTTATTCAGCATCATATATAGTTAGAAATTTTAACACATTTGGGAGCTTCATGCATTTAAAATGATACTACTAAGAGTATGATTATTTCTTTAGAACAAAGCTATTAAATGTAGCAACAAAGTCAATGAACAACCAATCCTTATGTGATTTCAGAACAAAACAAAATCCTATATGTTAATCTCTGCCATTGTCAGCAAGGATGCGAAAACAAAGTTCTTTACATTGCAAAATTAGTAAAAAAGAATAATTAGAACAACCTTTTCTTGCCAGTTTATAAGAAACTCTTTAATCCTCATCACCTCAAGCTCCTGCTCCTCATTGTTATGGTTATTGTTATCGTTATTATTATCGTTGTTGTTCTTGCTCTCTGTTAGATTAAGTCTATTGGGTATTGGGTTAATGGGCTGTGACCCGTTAACCATACCCCTATTTGTATGACTATATATATATCTCTCTAGTATCTGAATGAATTAACGAAGTTAGGGTTTTTGCTCTCTCAATTATCTCTTTCTACATGGTATCAGAGCTTGAAACCATAGCCACCACAAATCCTCATTCAAAAACCCTAGCCGCCGTCGTCTCTTCTCCTTGCCGCCGGCACTACCGCCACCACTAGCCGCGCTGCTACAGTAACACGCTGCTATAGTGCCGCCGACGCTACAGTGCCACCACCGCTACAGTATCGCCAGCGCTACAGTGCCGCCGTCGCTACAGTGCCGCCTCCGCTACAGACCGCCGCTGCTACAGTACCGCCGCTGCTACAGTACCACACCGTTTGTTTTATCCCTTTTTTTCTATGGCCTTGAATAGGTGATTCGAGGCCACACATGACCCGATCCGGTCATCTACTACTGCCTATTTTTTGATCTGCTCTTAGTCTATGTTTAAAGAACAGATCTCTACTACTGCCCTGATTATTTGACTACTACCTGCCTACCACTATTGTGCAACAATGTCGGAAACAGATCTCTCCTCCTCTTCTACATCTCCCTCTGCTGCTGCTGGTCAGACTTCTGCGCCCAAGGTAGTCTTGGGGACTACAATAAAGTTGAATGGTACAAACTATCTGCTCTGGGCTCAGGCTTTCCGCATCTTCATTGGCGCTCATAGCAAACTTCCACATCTTCTGGCCTCTCCTCCACCCACCACAGATCCCACCTACAGTTCCTGGCTCTCGTCTGATTATTGTGTTATGACGTGGCTCCTCAACAGCACGGAACCACAGATTAGTAGCAGTGTTATGTTCTTAACCACTGCGAAAGAGATGTGGGACAGCCTGAAGATTATGTATGGAAATGAGAAGAATGCTTCCCGTGTATTTGAGATTTGTGAGCGACTGTTTATGCTCAAACAGGGAGATAGGTCAGTTCCGGAGTTCTTTGGTGAGTTAAAGGGACTGATAGACGAACTGGAGATGCATCAGCCTGCAGTAGCTGATACGGCGACGTTGTTGGGATATCGTCGTGACTTGGCAGTGTCCAAGTTTCTTTCTGGATTGCATCCTAACTTGCAGTCCCAGGTGAGAGGACAGATATTGGGTGGAGATACCATCCCCTCACTGACTACTACATTCTCCAGAGTCATGCAGGTCTCTACTGGTGTTTCTTCTGATACTTCTGCACCGTCTCCACCTTCAGTGGATCAGTCTGCCATGTTCTCTAGTAGAGGCAGAGGCCACGGTCGTGGTCATGGTCGTGGTCGTGATTCTTTGGGAGGACGTAGCTCTTTTAGTGGGAGACAGGGTGATTCTGATAGGGGTTCACGTCAGTGTGGTCACTGTGGGAGGACCAATCATATTTCTGAGAAGTGCTGGGAGAAGTTTGGTCGTCCTCAATGGGCCCAAGTAGCCGATGCCGAGTCGACTCGCTCACCTATTTCTACTACTATTTCTAGTAATCCAGCTACTACTGTTCCTACTGTTCAGATTTCTCAGGCAGATTATGATAGGTTACGCCAACTAGAGCTCTCTTAGAACAGTCATTCGGCTACTCATGCATCCTCTTCAGATATGGATGCTTACATAGCTTCTCCTCATGAACCATGGGTACTAGATTCTGGAGCCTCATCCCATATGATCGGTATAAAGGATCGTTTTATCTTTTTACATCTTTCTGATAAGTTTCCCTCTATTCGCATTGCTGATGGTACACTTTCTCCAGTTCTTGGTGCTGGAGTAGTTCATCCTACTTCCTCTTTGAAACTCACTGATGTGTTATATGCTCCTAAATTCCCTGTTAGCTTATTATCCATTAACAAGTTTACAAAGCACAATAACTGTAAAGTCACTTTCTTTCCTTCTTATTGTGTTTTTCAGGACCTAGCAACTGGGATGACGATTGGTTCGGGGCATGAGAGAGGAGGTATGTACTATTTGGACGACAGTGTGCCGGGTGCTGGTCTTGTTGCAGCACAGCCTGATTCTACCTTACTGTGGCACTGGCGTTTGGGTCATCCTTTACTACAAAAACTTAGATCGGTAGTTACTATTCAGTCTTCCCTTTCTTCTTTAGGTTGTGAGTCATGTGAATTGGGTAAGCACCATCGTGCTTCTTTTCAGAGTCGTGTCGATAAACGCAGTAGTTTTGCGTTTGAGTTAGTTCATTCTGATGTCTGGGGTCCTTGTCGTGTTCCCTCTGTGAAGGGTTTTCGATATTTCATTGTTTTTGTTGATGATTTCTCTCGCATGACTTGGCTATATTTGTTGAAAGAGAGGTCTGAAGTCTCGCATGTTATTGAACTTTTTTATAATGAAATAAAAACCCAGTTCTCTACTTCTGTTCATATTCTTCGTACTGATAATGCTTTGGAATATATAAAAAATGATGTTTCAAAATTTTGTGCTCTTAATGGTATTATTCATCAAACTTCATGCTCTCACACTTCACAACAAAATGGAGTTGCTGAGAGGAAGCATAGACATATTCTCGATGTTGCTAGAACACTGATGATACATATGAATATTCCAAAGTACTTGTGGTCGGATGCTGTTCTCACTGCCTGTTATTTGATTAATCGCATGCCTTCCTCTGTTCTTGATGATTTGATACCATTCCACTGTCTTTATCCTGCTAAAAAACGTTTTTCTATGATTCCTCGAGTTTTTGGTTGTACGTGTTTTGTTCAGGATTTGACTGCTGGTTTGAATAAATTGTCTCCTAGGTCCATTAAGTGTGTGTTTGTTGGATACTCACGTACTCAAAAAGGGTATAGGTGCTATCATCCGACCACCAGGAGATATTTTGTTTCTGCTGATGTTACCTTTTTTGAGTCTGTCCCATATTTTTCCTCTGGTTCCACTACCTCTGTCAGTCCACAGGTGCTACTACCTTCTACGGCTCCCACTACTATTCCGGTATCTGCTCCTGTGGCTACTGCACCAAAGCCTCTACTGACATACTCTCGCCGTCCTAAAGTACATACACCTGTCTCTGCTCCTACTGACTCTTCTTCTCCAGCTGCAGGTCCATCTCATGTCGAGCCTCATATCTCTTCTGACTTAGATGTTCCTATTGCTCTTCGTAAAGGTAAACGGTCTTGCCCAAAATATCCTATCTCTCTTTTTGTCTCTTATGGCCGTCTTACCTCATCATTTCGTCGGTTTGCTTTGTCATTGTCCACTATATCTTTACCCAGGTCACATGAGGAAGCTTTGTTAGTACCCGCCTGGAAACAGGCTATGGATGAGTAGATGAATGCACTGCTTTCTAGAGGGACTTGGGATTTGGTCTCTCTACCTGCTGGAGCGACTGTGGTTGGCTGCAGATGAGTGTATACCTTGAAATATCGTCTTGATGGGTCTATTGATAGATATAAAGCTCGCCTGGTTGCTAAAGGATATACCCAGACATATGGTATTGACTATTTTGAAACCTTTTCTCCCGTTGCTCGTCTCAATTCCATCAGAATTCTTTTCTCTCTGGCTGTTAATATGGATTGGGCGATGCACCAACTAGATGTGAAAAATGCTTTCCTTTATGGTGATTTGGACGAGGAGGTTTATATGGAGC